>NQII01005900.1:17868-63738 GCA_002778355.1 Clitarchus hookeri
TATATATATATATATATATATATCTATATATATATTATATATAAAATTATACTATATATAAAACATGTATATATATATATATATATATATATATATATATATACATAAATGGCTGCCTTATTGACGTTTCGGTGATAACACGACCTTCCAACATTCTATGAACAAATTTCTTTGAAGCAGTTTGAAGGGAAAATTTTGACAGCCTGTTGGGGGGTTTTAAAAAGATAAAATATTTGTTCAATTCATTAATTTATTTATAATTTTCTTTTGCTTTCTGGGAGTTGCAAAAGTTGACGTCAAAGTGATGCGGATGATGTGTTGGCAATCCTTTCGAAAGCAGTCGAACATTTTTTGGCCACACCTGTGTACAAACAGGAAATGCGGTTGTTATACCTAGAAGACGTCTTATAGGCGATCTTAAGGAGCTATGGCTTGCGTTAATTACTTGTGTTCAGTCACAACGGCGTCACGAGTGTTTAAAGGGGGTAGTATCATTTTATTTTACAAATCTCCATAATTAAACGTCATGACCAGCCATTAAAAACCGAAGCTTGAAATGGAGTAGAGAACTACTCAACAAAGCGTTTTGAAGTTTGTGCGGTTTCACTCACGCCCGTATTTTTACACGCAGGGACAGAAATGATCACATAATGAGGCAACCTTTGATCACTTGAGAAAAAAAAGTTGGATTTCGAAATAACTGTTAAGATCCTGCATCTTGACAAACTTGATTTTCAAATACTAAATCTGCGAATTAAGTTATGGAATAATAAACGTTAATACAAGATGACGTGGATACCACCCCTTTGAAAAACTTAGCGCCAGGAAACTATTGTCGAAAACTAAAAAATGCACGGGTACAGGAGTTTACATAAATGAAAACTTCGCAGTATGATTTGCCAGTAAGCGGTAACCTAACAAAATTTAAGTGTACAAAAAAAAACGCATCTTTAGAGTGTGTTGTTTGTATTTGAAAGAAAATAGGCATTTATTAAATAAAAAAATAATTGTTTTTGCAATCGTTAGCTCGCAAATATAAATAAATCGATGTTGTATGTAGCCTATAGTAAAGTTTTGTGAGTTTACGGCTCACTGTCAAATCCAGCAGCTTGCTGCTTAAGTTTTTAACATAGACTATAGATGAGGTAGACCGATCTCGCTAACTGCGCACAACCAGTCTCCGTGTCCCAACATTGAACTGCCTTCCTGCCAACACGTCTAGCAAATACGGCATGGATTGGATTTGAGGTTAGAACACTGATTAGTACACAAGTGCTTTGAGATGTATGTGTGTGTGTGTGTGTGTGTGTGTGTGTGTGTACTACTTCCTCTAAGAAATTTGAAATATAGTTTGATTAAATTCAAATTGTTAAACGTATTTTATTAGTGTAAAAGNGAGAAAAAAAAGTTGGATTTCGAAATAACTGTTAAGATCCTGCATCTTGACAAACTTGATTTTCAAATACTAAATCTGCGAATTAAGTTATGGAATAATAAACGTTAATACAAGATGACGTGGATACCACCCCTTTGAAAAACTTAGCGCCAGGAAACTATTGTCGAAAACTAAAAAATACACGGGTACAGGAGTTTACATAAATGAAAACTTCGCAGTATGATTTGCCAGTAAGCGGTAACCTAACAAAATTTAAGTGTACAAAAAAAAACGCATCTTTAGAGTGTGTTGTTTGTATTTGAAAGAAAATAGGCATTTATTAAATAAAAAAATAATTGTTTTTGCAATCGTTAGCTCGCAAATATAAATAAATCGATGTTGTATGTAGCCTATAGTAAAGTTTTGTGAGTTTACTGCTCACTGTCAAATCCAGCAGCTTGCTGCTTAAGTTTTTAACATAGACTATAGATGAGGTAGACCGATCTCGCTAACTGCGCACAACCAGTCTCCGTGTTCCAACATTGAACTGCCTTCCTGCCAACACGTCTAGCAAATACGGCATGGATTGGATTTGAGGTTAGAACACTGATTAGTACACAAGTGCTTTGAGATGTATGTGTGTGTGTGTGTGTGTATACTACTTCCTCTAAGAAATTTGAAATATAGTTTGATTAAATTCAAATTGTTAAACGTATTTTATTAGTGTAAAAGTGTTCGCAATTTAAAAAATAAGATATAAACAAACAAGCTCATCATTGTTGACAACCTGACTTTGACAGTTGTATTGTTTGGGTTAGGTCAATGTTGGGGTACATGTGCAGAAGACGAATATGTCTACCTCACCTTTAGTCAATGGTTTTCAATGTGTAAACCTCCTTTTACTCCCCGCGATAGATTCGACCCCTTTCTAGGTACTCTTCGTGTTCAACGGCGGAGGTTAAGATGGCGGGTGGCTCTAGCCGAGGACGACGCAGGTTAGCGCGGCGGCCGCCAGGAGCGCTGCTGCGGTCGCGCCGCCGCCGCCCTGCGCAGGCGCGGAGTTGCAGCCGTCGGCGTGGCAGGAGCGGCAGGCGAAGGTGAACGACGTGTTGTGGATGCCGAACACGGCCATGTGTTGGCGTGTGTGCTGCTCGAGCGAGCGGCACGGCTCCGCCACGTCTGGGTAGCACATCCTGATGACCACGCCGTGCGTCCGGTGGTCCACCTCACCTGCCGCACGCCATTACCACATGTGCCAACTTTTTCGGCAGAAAACCACCAGATTGTAAATCTTAGTCTATCTTATTGTTACTTCTACCGCAGGTTTAGGGGATCATTGTTAGAAGTTTGGCAAAGGGAAAACTTTCGCCACTAGGTAAGCGCTCTCTCTGATTCGCAACAATTGCAATACTTGTAGGAAACCTTGCATCGGAAATTGTACACGACCAATAACGAGAACAGTGATACGGGCGACAATAACACGCGTGACCAGTGGCCCGTCGCCCCTACGCGCAAGGCGCTTAGCTAAACTTGGCGTTCAGTGCTACTGCTGCTACGCTTTCCTGTGCAAATGAGATCTGTAACAGTGGGATTTTACTACACGCGATGAAAGCTTACATATTAAACTACGACTGTACTATTTTATTTTTCTTCTACCTGTTAAGAAACTGAGAAGGAGTGCCCTAAATATGCGATTTTTGACAATTTTCACGATTTTATTTCTCTTAGAATAAACTTAATGTAAAAATAAAACTGTACGGACTATAATTGTTTTTAAAAATATTTTGTGGCAAAAAGTCGTATTCCCAGGACATTTAAATTGCTGAGATACGCGTAAACACAAAAATTAGAAATGTACAGAAAATATGCCCGGTAGCGCCGCTGTAAGGTAGGACTTGGGAGCTCTGCCAATGTCGGGCCACTTCTCCCCGGGAAAGGAAACAATTGGACGATGGTGATACAACAGGAGGGAGGGAGGGAATGTCTGCAGATCCGTCTGCCCGCCTGCTAGTTATGTGCGGTTGGTGCTTTGCCAGTTGTTCTGTCTCTCTCCATCACTTGGGTAGGCGGAGCCAATTCCGGTCTTAGGTCGGCGGGACTANTGCCCGGTAGCGCCGCTGTAAGGTAGGACTTGGGAGCTCTGCCAATGTCGGGCCACTTCTCCCCGGGAAAGGAAATAATTGGACGATGGTGATACAACAGGAGGGAGGGAGGGAATGTCTGCAGATCCGTCTGCCCGCCTGCTAGTTGCTTTGCCAGTTGTTCTGTCTCTCTCCATCACTTGGGTAGGCGGAGCCAATTCCGGTCTTAGGTCGGCGGGACTAATAACACTTAAGAATATCCCCTCAATAATTAGTTATTTTTTTCTCTGGACGATATGAATGATATTGCTGGCAACTAAATATTTGCGGGTAGCCAATAAACAATTTTTCAAAAAACCGGNGAATTAGTTATTTTTTTCTCTCTGGACGATATGAATGATATTGCTGGCAACTAAATATTTGCGGGTAGCCAATAAACAATTTTTCAAAAAACCGGTAAGAAAGAGAAATGCTCTATAGCATATTTTCCAAGTTCAAACATAAATGTTGGCTAGCTAACGTCGGCCGCAATAACTATAATATGAGAGTTATTAATTATTCATTTCAATCATATTCAAGTACTTTGGTAATTGAAAATATAAAAGTTTTATGCACAGTTGTATTTTAATTTCTAATCTGCCAGTTCATCAGAATATGATCAAACCTTGCTAATTGAATCCTACTAAAATTTTGAAAGAATCAGAGCTGCTCCTGTTTTCATTTACCGTAGTGCGTCTGTAGTTATTTGTGGTATTGTTCTGTTTAGCATGTTGTCCAGCAGATGGTGACACGTTTTATTAAGTATCATCTGCCTGGTGGTAACATTGAAATTGAATTTGGTAAATTTTATTGGTGGTCACATATCTGTTAGGTTGTACTTTCCTTCTAATGTTCTACAGTGTAAGCCTGGCAAAAGGTCACTCACGTACAATATATATAAAAATTTATTATGTTACATTAAATGCCACAGTTGAAAATATATTTTTAAAAAATCAGGTACACATGCGATACTAGCGCTTACCTAGTGGCGAAAATTTTAGTTGCCAATTTAAAAGCNCGCTTACCTAGTGGCGAAAATTTTAGTTGCCAATTTAAAAGCCTTGAGCTTCCCAACTTAAGTAGAATAAACCTTAACATGGTTAAGCTATGTTAGCATGAGGCGGGGGAATATCCCGGAAGTATAACTTTAGCATGGCTTCGGAAGAGTTAGAAGTAACGTTTAATGGATTGTAATCACTTAACGACTCTTTTGTTTCAGTGCAGAGTTGCTCACCTGCGGCCTCGAAGCTAACGCAGATCATGGAAGTCGAGTTGTGGCTGTCGTGCGGCAGCGAGGCCGACAGCTGCTCCGCCGTGAGCAGGAAGTCTTCGTAGCTGCATGTCGCCAGGCTGGCGCGCTGGTCGCTAAAGCAGCTCACCAGGTTGTGCGGAAGACATGATGACTGGTAGCACTGCTTCACGCTCCACACTGCAACACGGCACTAAGGTTACAGCCTACTAGCGAACCCGGCCCGGCTCCGCCCGGTAACAATTTAGTTTTTACAGCGATACTTTGAAAGACAAAAATGGTTACTGTGTGTCATCCTTAAAATATAAACATATGCTATCGAGGACTTTTCTGTAGACCTTTTTGAGAGCTACAATTCTGTAGTACNGTCATCCTTAAAATATAAACATATGCTATCGAGGACTTTTCTGTAGACCTTTTTGAGAGCTACAATTCTGTAGTACATTAATTTGATATATATCTTATGGTTCAGTTAGCGCAAGCCACGTAAGCACCCTAAAAGCGGTTATTTACGACTTGATTACAAACGGTCCGACATTTCTCTACTATCATTACATTAAATATAAATAAATGATATACAAAAACATTTTTTAAGAAATGTTCTAAATGNGACATTTCTCTACTATCATTACATTAAATATAAATAAATGATATACAAAAACATTTTTTAAGAAATGTTCTAAATGATGTTGGAAACCGCATCAAAATCCAGCAGGTAGTTTAGAAGTACTAAGCAAATACACAGACAGACACGGATAAGCGACTTTGTTTTATACTATTTAGACACTAGAGATTCGCGGTTTCTTCAGACTTTTTTAATCAAACCTTTGAAAAACGATACCATGTATGACGTGTTCGATTGTTTCCTAATTACGTTATGTAACACAAGAGTTTTATGCTTATGTTAACATTAATTTTCCGTAATTTTGGGGANGATTGTTTCCTAATTACGTTATGTAACACAAGAGTTTTATGCTTATGTTAACATTAATTTTCCGTAATTTTGGGGAAAAAAACTGAACTTTTATTTTGATTATATTTATACGTTACAATATATCGTTTATAATTAATAGTAGTATGAAATGGTAGGTTTTGCATCACCCGGCATCCGGGTGGGGTGCCGGGGTGCCACAGCGGCCATATTGGATGATGTCATGCTGAAATCTCATTCCTCGTCAGCAGTGTCCATCTTTTTTCCCTCGGAATTTCCCTTTTTTCGTTATTCCCGAGTTCCTACTCTATCATTCCACCTTTGTTTTGTTCATGCTCTTGCATTCCCATTTATTTACTTCATACTCTGGCATTCCGAGTTTCTTTTCTCATACTCTCATTCCTTCCTTCCTGTCTCCCACGCCTTTCCTCTTTTGCATTCTATCCCTTGGTTTTCTCATATTCCTTCTGGTCTCCATTATTATCTCTTGCCTTCTTGTCGCCCAACTATTTCCTCTCTCTCTATCTTACTTTTTACGTCCTCCATCTTTAATTCCCGTACCTGCCGGCAGTCAGATGCTGCAGGCGGGCACCTTTAATTCTCGCACCTCACCCCCCAGAGTGTACTAAGTTCTACCGTTCGCAGCTAGGAGCGCTGAAAACGATGCGGCCATCTTGTGTGTTGGTCCATTCGTCGTCTGTAGGGGCGGGCTAGCATTGGAGATCCTAGAGTTCAAACAGCGGTTGCTAGGTGCACTGGAATTTGTTTTAGTTGGATGTTTCGGAACTCAAAAGTGCCGGAAATGTGCAACATCGTTCCGGCACCCCTTGGGTTGGCAGTCGACTGTCTTGACCACAAGATTACTATGAAATCTATGAAAGGAGGATGTTTAATGTCGAATATGTATATAGTTATTACCATCACAGTATTCGGAAAAAAATTTGGACAGGCCCTGACCTAAAATATAAAAATCGCCATTGCATAGTTAGGAGAAGAAAAAAGTAAATACTCGCATCGGCCTCCGCACTCTCCAGATAATAAACTCGTCATCACGAAAAAAAGAGGTTGTATAATGACAAATACACATTGGAAAAAAACTGCAGGAACCACAAGCATACAAACATTATATATATATATATATATAATTAATAGCCAGTCCATGTGAGTGCTGGCAACTATTAAAAAACTACATTCGCATGTAACACACNTACATTGGAAAAAAACTGCAGGAACCACAAGCATACAAACATTATATATATATATAATTAATAGCCAGTCCATGTGAGTGCTGGCAACTATTAAAAAACTACATTCGCATGTAACACACACCCATATATAAACACAGACAGACCACGACTTTAAAGAAAAAATTATATATATGAAAAAAATACCATCATTCTATCATTAACAAAATAAAATTTATACACATCAAAAATTATGGAGCAGGTCGCATCTCTATATAAAATGTATATGCATCCATACAGTGAATTAATGGCGCAGCAATGTACATGCATAGCGATCATGCATGCACATGCACACTTCTGTATCTCTAACTTGTCTATGCATTCGAGCACACATACTCCTGTACCTTCAACTTGTCCATGCATTCAGCACAGTACTGAGCAAAGCCAGCCCCGTGCACATAGTCCTATACATCATGTTGCGCAAGCCAGCTGTGCAAGAGCCATATTCATCACAGCACTGTAACAACTAGATATGAGATTAAAACATACACATAAAATCAAGTGCACCACAGACCACTGAATGTACGTACCTTCAAAAAATCCCCGTAGCCAATGGTCCCCTAGTCTCGAAAGTATGGTAAAGCTTCCCATGAGAGCAATGAGTTATAGCCAAGAAGTCAGCTATGTACCCCAGCCAAGATCACATAATACAAGGGAACACTCGGCTATTAATACAGATTAACATCAACCCTCCTTACCAAGGCAGTATAGCTGGCGAGCAGTAGACCACACAAAATATTCTAGACACACAAACAGCCACAATAGTGCCCACAACCCACCCCCTCCCAATACATATATCCATCTCTCGCAAACGCAAAAGAACGACCTTGCCAAGATGAATTCTTATGGGACACCCCTCCTTACACAGGCAGTATGGTAGCAGTGGTGGGCAGCAGACGATGCTCCACCAAGTCATTAAAACTCACAGAGCCACTCGTTGCACAAAAATCCCAGAGACATACACAGCTGCTACATCGCTCCAACATGCACATTTATCAAACACACAAAAAGAACCACCCTTCCAAGTTGAAAAATCCTATGGGACAGACTCAAACTTTTCCCACCACAGCAGAAATATTTTAATCCCCCCTACTTTGAGGCATAAGAAGGGAACCTTCCCCTGCACCCGACCGCACTCATGTTCATGTCCCAATCTGTACACAAACTTGTCTGACTACAAGTACAGGAAATGACAAATACAAACAAATATAATAATTATAAATAAACTTTATTAAAATCATTTCTTAAAAAAACAGTATGGTACATAAAAATATATTCAAACAGCCATCTCTCCCTTTCTCTCTATCTCTTGTAATGCAGGGTCAACTAACCCATAAGTAATTGCAGAGCGGTGTATCCAACTGTTGTATCGGAAATCGAATCCTAGCCAGTTTACAAGCAGTCGATTGCCCGACCACCGAAGAACTTTTTCAACCAAATATATGTCGGGGAATCTTGTAAGCTGTATCTCATGATCATAAAAAGACCCATGGATAAAAGTGCCATCCAAGTCTTCAAGATAATAGGTCATTGGTTCGTAATGGCGAATCTTGACAACCATGTATACTTCAGAACTCCAATTCGGTTCATAACCTTTGGCAAACGTGCCCTTGTCTCGCAAAATGCGAACATAGTCCCCGATGCATGCTCTTGGCTTCCGAGAGTCTACCCTCTTCTCGATCTTGTACACTGTTTATAGCAAACAGTTATCCTTAACATCCAATGGCCTCATACGTATAGTACAATGTACTCAGTGATTATAGGACGTCAGCAGACGAGTCAACATGTCCAGCCATTTGTAACTTCCCTGAGATGAAAATTCTCACCACATTACAGTCTTCAAAGTACGATTAAACCATTCCACAAAGGATACTGTCATACCGCTATGGGTACTACACTGTATCACACCATGCTACATCATCAGTGCCCGAAATGTGGGATTGAAGAATTCTCGCACCATGTAAATCTGTAAATTCTTAGGGGCTCCTCTGCCTTGCAAAACAGTCTTCACTGTATTGCTAACATTGTGCCCATGTTTCTGACGAACTGGGACAGGCCATGCATACTTGCTGTAACTATCTACGATAGTCAACATATATCTGAAGACCTTATTAACAGATGCATACAGTACCATTTCAACTAGGTTCGCCTGGTATAGATCTTTAAGTCCAAATACTAGTATTTTCCTCCTTTATAATTATGATGTGTAGGCCTGTCGAGCCCATCAGCGATCAGCACATGAGACATTTTTTAGTTTATGTACCCACCTTCATGCAGTTCTTCTAAAATATTAACAATCTTGTTCGTGTGGGAATTATTGCCAGCATGATAAGGTGCAATTAGCAGTCATAGATGTGATACAAGCTCATTAGTATAATTCTAATAAATATACTCAAGTCGATTGCTTTCATCCAGTTTCTATGTCAAACCTGAACCCATTGCTAAGCCTACATCCGAAAACAGATCAGCAATAATGTGAACTTGAGGTGTATCTCTTTTTTATAAGCATTGCTGGAAGAGTCATTGTCGGCCAAATGTACACTCGTAAGGGTTTGCGGCACGATGAAATTGTACATCGCCGAGAATAATTCGAGCAAGACCATGGATATTTGCGACTACCTAGAGTGTATGAAGAAGAGTATCATCGGCCAGATGGAGTAGGAGATCGAGAACCAGGGAGCGATTAAATTTAATATCTTCTTCAAATGTGCATATGGAAAATCAGAGCCACATGAAGACAAGAAGGACCAGCACACCTTCAAGACAAAAAATTGAACCCCTTTACAATGTTAGCGACATTGAAGAAGCTGTGATGGCCACCACTGCAAGATATGCAAGAAGGAGGATGAGTACATTGGGAAGGGTAGTTGCTAGACCCTCACATCCATAAAACGGCTTCAGCTGCGAGTCAACAACCTTGACCCACTGAGGGATTCCTCCTATATCACCCTGTCTGCACTCATTGAAGCCAAGAGGGCAATTATTAACCTAAGGAACCAGGACCAGCAGTGCTTCAAATGGGCGATCCTGGCACGATATGCAGGAGGTGAGGATCCTGCAAGAGCCAACCAACAATATTATGACCTGGAGACAAAATTTAACTTCGGTGGTGGGCTAGAGTTACTCACCCCTCTGTGCCAAATACCGCAGTTCGAGAGGAACAATCCAGGGGTCAGCGTGAGCATCTGCTCTCTCAACGATGATAGTAAAGTGATCCCAATACGGGTATCGAAGGAAGAACTGGCCCAACACCCAACACTTCGACCTGCTGCTAATGATGATGGAAGATATACGAATTCACATTATTGCTACATAGCCGATTTCTCCCGGCTGGTACATTCACAGGTGACTGCCCATGAAGAGCGTGTCCATATCTGCAAGAGATGTCTCAGGGGATACTATGACTGGCCACGAGTGATGGGCCTTGCAGGTGCCGAGACACTGGTTGAGCACAGGAGGTATTGCAATGAACATGCACCAGTCCATGCCAACATGCCTCCACCACAGACGAATGGTAAGCCTCCTGTTTTCAAGTTAGGTAATAATCATGTTGATAAGGTGCCTGTAGTGGTCTACATTGACATTGAGGCAATGTTAGTCCCGGTACAGCCACATGGTGTCAAACCTGGATGTCTCCTATACCTACAGATACTAGAAGCACAAGCCCTACAGTTATGGTATTTTCATTACAGCAGATAACATAGTAACACCGGCCTCCAAAACCTCAAGCCTCCTCACAGATGTGCTACTTTATACTGGGGAAAATGCGTCTAAGAAATTCATGGAGGAAGTCGTGAGGATTGGCAATTTTGTGAAATACATATATAGCCAGTCTGAGCCTATGCGAGTGCTGACTTCTGGCGAACAGACTGGCTACGCTCTGGCCAACATCTGCTGCCACTGTTCCAGTCCCTTCACCAGCGCTAACTGCAAGGTCCATGACCATGACCAATTTACCGGCGACTTGATCGGGACGGCAAGTAATAATTGTAACAAGCTTCACTGCTGCCCCAAGAAACTGCTAATCCTCTTCCACAACTTGATGTACGACTCGAATTTTATTATTAAGTAGTTGACCTATGGTACCCAGGAAATATTTATTATCCCATACACAGAGGAAAAACTTATTACCTTCAGAAAATGTTTGGGTGACAAATTCACAATTAATTTTGTAGACACCTTTAAATCCATGTCTGCCAGCCTCGCAACGCTTGCACATAACTTGCCATTGACCAAGTTTAAGACCACTGCAGCATTCTTCAACCCTGGTAAGCTCAAGTTGGCAAATCGGAAAGGAGTGTTCCTCTACGACTATGTCGACTCTTGGGGGAAGCTCGCTGAGCCACAGCTGCCGCCCATGGCGGCCTTTCACAATTGTCTCACTGGATGTAACATTACTGATGCAGATTACCACCACACACATGAAGTCTGGGTGGCATTTGTGTGTCGCACACTGCAAGACTACTCAGAGCTGTACCTGAATACCAATGTGCTGCTGCTGTGTAAAATGTTCGAGAACTTCCAGGTGCTATGTTTGACAATGCACAAGCTGTATTTTGTCTGCTATGTGAGTGCCCCTGGATTCTCCTTCGTTGCGGAAGACACAAGTGGAGTTGAACCTTATTTTCGAATACGACGCCCACCTGTTTATCGAGGCTGGTATCCGGTGAGAGGTGGCCCAGTGCTTCAAGCACCACACAGTGGCAAATAATAATGGTGTACCTACCATGTACGATGCCAGCAGGCCATCTACCTAGCTCCACTATGTGGATGCCAATAAGTTATATGGATAGGCATTGTCACTACCACTGCCATACAGCAATTTCAAATGGGTTGGTACAGATATTGATTTTATGTCCATGCCGGACGACTGCGATGCAAGCTACATACTGGACATAGATGTAGAGTACTCTACTTCACTCCACAAGTACCATAAAGATCTTCCATTCCTGACAGTGAACGAGTGCCCCCCCCCTCCCCATTTAGGGTCCAAACAATCTAAGCTCATGACTACCCTTGAGGGAAAAATAATTATATTGTCCACTATGTTAACCTCAAGCAGGCATTGAGTCATCGGTTACAACTGAAGGCGATACACCAGGTACTGCAATTCAACCAGAAGGTGTGGCTGAAACCATATATTGACATGAATACTGAGAAACGCAAGGCAGCCACGAACACATTCGAGAAGGACTTTTACAAGCTGATGAAGAATGCTACATATGATAAGCTCGTGGAAAATAAGCGTAAATACCAGCGCATGGAACTTGTATGCACCAAACTGCGTGCGAAGAAACTTATTGCAAAATAAGCTTTCAAATGTAGAACTGTATACAAAGAATCTCTATCGCTGGTTAAATTAGTTGCGTGCGGGTGTATTGTATTCGTCATTAAACATCCTCTTATTTTTCGCGATGACAAGTTTATTATCTGGGGAGTGCATAGTCAGATGCGAGTATTTACTTTATCTTTTCTCCTAACCATGCAATGGCGATTATTATACATAAAGTCGGGGCCTGTATACATTTTTTTCTGAATGCCGGGATGGTAATAACTATATACTTATTCGACATTAAACATCCTCCTTTCCTAGATGTCGCAGTAGTCTTGTGATCAAGACGCTTGACTGCAGACCCAAGGGGTCAACGATCCCTCATGCCTCCGGAATTTTAAAGTTCTGACAACAACCAACCAAAAATTTTTTTAGCGCACCTAGCGACCACNGCCAGACCGATCCCTCATGCCTCCGGAATTTTAAAGTTCTGACAACAACCAACCAAAAATTTTTTTAGCGCACCTAGCGACCACTGTTTGAACTAAACTCCGCAATGCTAGCGCGCCACTGCAGGCGGCGAGTGGACCAACACACAAGATGGCCCCATCGATATCAGCGCTCCTAGCTGCGAACAGTAGAACTTACCCATGCGCAGCAGCCGACTGCTGGCAGCTGCGGGAATTAAATGTAGAGGACGTAAAAAGCAAGAGAGAGAGAGAGAGAGAGAGAGAGAGAGAGAGAGAGAGAGAGGAAAGGAGTGGGAGAAAGAAGGCAAGAGAGAATAAAGGTGACCAGAAGGAATATGAGAAAACCAAGGGATAGAATGCAAGAGAGAGAAAAAATGCATGGGTGAGAGAGATGGAAAGGATTCAGAGAGCACGAGAAAAAAAACTTGGAATGCCAGAGCATTAAGTAAAAAAATCAGAATGCAAAAACATAATAAACAATGTGGAATGATCGAGCAGGAAGTCAAGAATAGCGAAAAAAAAAAGGGAAATTCCAGGGGGAAAACAAGATGCGCGCTACTGACGAGGAATGACAGAGCATGANGGGAAATTCCAGGGGGAAAACAAGATGCGCGCTACTGACGAGGAATGACAGAGCATGAGGTTTCGACATGACATCATTTTATATGGCCGCCATGGCACCCCGGAACCATGCCAGGACGCCAGGTGATACAGAACCTACCATTTAATACTATTATTAATATAAATAAAAACAGTAAGGAAATATATCTGTTGGCAATACCTAGTANCAGAACCTACCATTTAATACTATTATTAATATAAATAAAAACAGTAAGGAAATATATCTGTTGGCAATACCTAGTAAGAAACTGTTCTTATGCAATATATTAATAAAGTGAGCTCGCACGAATGCGGTGCACTGTCCCTTTGGTGTAATTTTCTAGATTCTGTTAAGCTTTGTTCGCATAAGAAGGAATATTGTAGAAGTAGAACTTAATAAGCAGGGCTTCAGAAAAGTTGGAAGTGACAGTGAATGGACTATACTACAGGTTGGGAAGATCAATGTTAAAAAATGTTAAAAAACAGGACAATTCCAATAATAATAAATAAAATAACTTCGTAACTAAGTAAAAACTTTCTCTTTTATTATTCACGTAGCTTAAAATTTCATTTAAAAGTTACCTTTCGGAACACTGCGCACCTAGCGGCGGAAATTTTCCCTATGCCATACTCATCCATAAGAAATCAAGTTTTGTCCCTAACCTGAATAGAATAAACCTTAACAAGACGTACCTACCACTGAGTAAATAAATACATAGAGACAAAATGGCGTGGGGCCGCGGCGACTGAGCGGTTAGACTGCTCGCCTCCCTCCAAGGCGAACTGGGTTCAATCCCTCGCAGGGTACTCATTCTCTGGTTCGTTGTACGAGGGGGTGAGAGAGGGCTTTGTGTCTGATTGGCTAAAGCGTGCTGCGAAATGTGCCCTATTGGCTGGGCTACTGGCTGGCAAGTACATACGTTATTAAGCGCTGATTGGCGAAGGGTTTCCCGACATGTAGCTGGCTAGTGACGCCATTTTAGTGGCATGTTCAGATGGAGTTCGCGGAATAAAGGTTATGTTAGCTATTGAATACTGAAGGATAAACACCTGTACTTGTGATTCTATAAGTACAAGGAATATAAGTTCAGCAGTTTACAATTGATCTATCAACTGTTAAGTCTAGCCAATCAGAATCGTGGGAAACAAAAGAATCTGGTATGGCACGGAAAAATTGAAAATGGCTAAGATTTTACATAAATTTAATTATTTATGGTTACTTCTTATGTAATCGTTTTGAAAAACTCGCGATGTCTTATAAACGGGACGTCGATTGCAACATTTGACAGCTTAACGAATGAATCTGGGTTAAATAAAATAGTATTTAATAACCTCTTCCAAGAACTAAGATATGAGGAACAGTTTTTTTTAACTACACGAGAATATTGTCACCCGATTTAACATTATTAATTGGATACGATTTCACAACACGACATAACCTAAATCGAAGCTGTAAATACAGTTTCCTGCAAACAACTGACGCTGTGTAATTTTTATGTATACCTGTGTATATGTGTGTTTTATATATATATATATATAACACTAAAACCATAAACCAATACCTTCGAAAACATTGAGTCCTATTCTTTTCACCTCTGTATTCTTACTCTGCGGCCATACGTTATTCTCATCTTCACTTAAAGGTTAGTTAACGATTGACTCAACAGAAACATTAAGCCGTGTGCTTAGAATATGAATCATTGTGTCCATTGATTCATGGCTGCAGTTTGCGGGTCTTGTACGTGTCATGTGCGTTCTTGGCATGACTTAAAGATATGGTGATAGTTTATATCTTAAGTACGAGTCAAGACGAAGTAAAAAATCAGAGCATAGCGACAGTTGCTGTGGCGAAAAATTGTATTTAAATCTTGGATTTAGGTTATATTGTGTCGCGAAATCGTATTCAATGTTTTTTTTAATTGGGAGACATAGTATCCTCTTTATTCAACCTCTTGTCCGATTTATAAGCATAACTGCTAACACTGCCGTGGTTTGATATTTTTTATAAGCACGGACAGGTATTTTTCGCGAAAATATTTATGGTCGTGCTAGACTTCAATATCCTACTTCCACAACCACAACTTCCTTTGCTTATTGACCAGGTGTCTACGTGAGAAGACATGTTCTTATCTGACTGGGCCAATCGTATTAAAGTACTCCGATACTGAACGTCCATGATTCGCGGACAGAAACTTTAGGCACGTGGCATTAAAAATCGTCCAACCACGAAATTGCATTAAAAAAAAGTGTTTTGGAGTACAACTGGTTCATGAAATCTTTTCGCGAAAAAACACCTGTCCCTGTTTATAAGATATCGCAATTTTTAAAAACGATTACACGAGCAATAACCATAAATAACGCCATGTACTATAAATAATTTTTCCTCGTGTTCTTTGTTTCCTACAATTCTAATTGGCTAGACTTAAAGTAGCTAGATCAATCGTAAACTGCTAAACTCATTCTACTCAATTCTTCAGTATTGAATGGTAAACCCACCTTATGGCTCGATCTCACTTACTTTGTTGAATTTTCCATTAATGTGCCATAACTTTACTTTCGAGGGAAATAAATGAATGTTTCTTATCATGGCGCATTTACATTTCATATGTGCCTTCAAATGTAGTCGCCAAAATTCAACCACGCGTTATCTGGTAATTGTGAAACGGGCGAGGATCCGCTGGTAATTTAAAACCATACGGCACACTAATTACGTCATAATTACTGGACAGAAGTGAAGAGATTTGGGCGGCTCTTAACATCGAGGTCTTGAGAGCCGTTGAGGGTGAAGAGAGGTGAGTAGTATGGAGCAGTGCTGGAATGCAAGATCGGGAGAGGGAGCACCCCGAGAAAGCCCCCATCGTTTAGCACAACTCCCACGTTGCGAAATTCTGGGAGTGAACCCCCCGGGGATGGAACCCGGATCACTGTTGGTGGTAGGGGAGCGCCCGGGCCATTACGCTATCGCTGCCCCACAGACTATGCTATAGGCATTCTAGTTAATGTTTATGTTAAAATGTGTACATCAAAACAAACAAACACACACATATATATAATATTATGGGCAGGATTTTTTTTTTCAGAGGTTGTTTTCAAAAGAGTTCAATTGACCGAGTTCACTTTACAGCTTCAATCGTGCTATTGTGTATACACAACGCCCACAATCCTTTCAGACCCACTTTAATTTACGTGTTCCGGCGTCGCAAGCAAAATATTCTATGATGCGTGCTGTACTTAAGTCGACGCAGCAGTTGTTTCGTTGTCACAGTCAATAAGTTGTAGGCTATATGTTCGGCTGCAGTTATGCGAACCGATTATGACCTAGACCAGTAACATGATTTGCGAATCATGTCCCCACAGGTAAGATCATTGGTAACTGAGCTTCGCAGTGTGCAGTACAGACCAAAATTTACCTGCACGTTCGTAATGTACACAATTGTGTACATTGGGTCTAGATGAGATAAGGTCACATTACCTTTCCAAAAATCATTGTCATAACTATAAGAGACAGCGAAGTGCTATCTTCTGTAAAGTGTTCTACGACTGTGGAAGTTGTTTTAAAATTGTGTGTCTGGATCCATTGGAACGAAAATTAAAGTAGTCAGTAAAGCCGGATACATTAATTCTGGTCATGAAGCCCATAACCCAAACATTTCGGCAATGGCAAAGGGAAGCACAAAAGACGATGCGGAATTGGGGAAGGCTAGAGTAATTGTGGAAATAAAAACGGTTAAGTATAGTGTGGTACATGTCAAGTACGAAGACCTTGCCTCAAACAGGCTATGAATGGAAAAAAGGCATGTAAAATGGATTGGTGGTTAGGGTGGAATGGATGTTGAAATGGGATGGAATATCCAGCATCAATAGGGTATGTGGCACATGTAAGATGTGAGGAGACTATACGGAAGTGTTTAGGAACGATATAGATTTAAATAAATAGATGGGATGATGGGGACAGGGTAAGAGGGAGAAAAGAAGTAGAAATAAATAAAATCGATCGGGGTGACCCAGGTACACATGTAAATACTACGTAATGATGTAAACAGTTCCAGTGGTCGAGGAGTAGCTAGTCTCTGGTAGTGTGTAAGCGTGTGACGATGGGTTGGATACGAAGTGTGTTTCTGAGTGTGTACACGTAAACACTCCGATAGGAAGTTCAAATGTGGTAACTTGGAAATTAAAGTTTAAAGAAAAATGACGTAGGACACAGTTTCCTAAATATTCTGTAACATTAAAATAAAATAAAAATATATCAACGAAATATTTTTTAAAATCGATATTTTTGCGATTAAATTTTTTACCAAGTTTTGTGTATTGGAAAAATGTGAAAGAATAAAGGGTATACGCAAAATACCAAGTCAATAGAAAGGGCTGCGTAAGTTATCAGGGAGAAAAGTATTAAGGGTAGAGGATGGGAAAATAAGGAGGGTAGCAAAATGGCGCTATTAAAGTTTTCTGATAGGAAATGCTGAGCTGGGGAAATTGTATGTTAAAAATGACGCTCGTAGCTTGTGCTAGGAAATGACAGGGAGATAAAAAATAATATCCGAATTGGGGGAAAAGGTAGCTGAATTAAAACAGTACTGGTTTTTTTTTTCGGGAAATTTAAAAGTCGTGTCCTTTGTACCTAGTGTGTTAAAATTTCGAGAAACAGGTGGTAGCACCAATATTTGGAGGTATTGGCGAAAAACGAGACTTAAAAGATATTCCTGAGAATATTTTCTGCACCAAATTTTAAAACTGTAGCTTAAACAGTTCATAAATGGCGTCGCAATCAAAATCTAACCCCGCAGATACGAAATTGTTCAGCAATTCAACCCCTTCTCAGTATTTTGCAAGGGCAAGGGGGTGGGAAATTCAAAACTTAAAACGGAAATAGTTGTCAGTTTGGGTTTGAGATCGCTAACCACCAACATTGTTTCTTATAGCCTTTTGAACAAGGTAATTCCTTTTATAAAAAAATCTTCCTTTTTCATTGAGTAATGTGTAGGTCTAGAAGATTCAATAAATAGTGGTATACTGTGAGGACACTTAACTATGTAAAATATGTTACAATTATGTAACCCCAATTAAACATTTTATCATACAATTAAAAATCAGTTAATCAAACTACAATCTGATCACAGGGAAGACCTCATCAGCCATTCATAAACAAATAAACGTAATTCACAGAATTTGTAACCTTTTTTTGAGAATACCCCAGAACACAAGTATTTTTTTCTGTTACTGCCATACCGTCAAGAAAATAATATTTTTCTGGGAGAAACTGTACATTCCATATAGAAACCCTAATACATTTTTTTTATTGGCTACCTTCTGTTTCAAAATTTAAAGTAATTATTCACGTATAAAGTAAATACAATTATAGAAATTAATTATAATTAATATGTGCATGTAGGTTCTGCATCCGTCATGATGGGATGCACGATATATCGATGGGGAAAATTCCTGTCTTCCGAGAGCTTCATTATTGTGTTCATAATGTTTATTAAGATAATAGCCATCCTGGAGAAAGTTAATTATTAAAATCAATTCTATATGTTTTATCAACTAGACGCGATTGCAAGAATGCATATATATTTAATTATCCTACTTACGTTTCCACTGGTTTGTACAACCCCAAGAAGAAAGGAACACAGTAAAATGTTTTTACTTACACAATTTTTTTTGGAAACTGTTTGCTAAGATAATTTTTGCAATACTACCAGATTGTTAGAACTACGTTCACAACATATTGTAATGCAAAAATATGCAGGTAATGTTTATTTTAACAAGTAAATATTGCAGACTTCATGTTGATTAAAAACATTGGAATATAAACCATTCAGAATGTTTCATATATCTCAGCGTCGTAAATATACAATAATTTGCTTGTAGTTTAAAAAACAACCTTTTTAGCTACTAGTTTAAGGGGAATGTTTGCAAACCGTACAGAAATGTTTACTAAGAAATATGGCAAAATTGGCGTTATTTTTTTATCCCAAGCGATAGGACATCAAAGTAACTGCATTGGAGAAATGTCGGTGGAAAAATGGTTGAACCACACGATAAAGAAATTGGTGTATATCAGGTTGACTTACACATCACAGCGAAGTTGCGTAAAGCTTACCTCTCGACAGCTACCAATTTTATTTTATAAGTTGAATGAATCGTCTTGAACACGGACCAAAAATTACCGAAATTAAATGAGCTATATTTTAGAATTAACGAGCAAGCCATTGAAAATTTCCCGATTGTCATTTTGATGCTCTATACGTTGCAGTTTACACGTGTTACCATAGAGCAAGACTACAATGATTTTTGAAATTTACCCACCAAAACCGTTCCGCCCTTAACTTGATTTTGTTGAAGGGATTTGGAGGTCACAGATTGTTCCGCTTACTTGTGGTCAAAGTGCCTTATTTTGTCAATCGTCAGGTGGAAACCGAGCTTCTTAAAATTATATTATAAGCTTTCCACAACACTCACTTATCAACCCTTAATGACCTTACAATTTTGTTAGTCTTCAAATGGGTTCGATATATCTATTGATTTGTTTCAGTTGTCAGATACTTTGAAATATAAACCTTCATCATGGACCAAGTTGTATATAAATGTTTACTTCCTTTAGAACAGACCCTTTCACATAGGTTTTTAGGTTAGGCTGCTTGCGTGGTTTTATGTGAATACAAAAAACATTTTATTTTTTATTTTTGCTAAAACATTATCTACTGATATCATGAACAGATCTGTTTTGTGTGGAGGCATTTCTCAAATAATATTCATTAGTGCCAATTACGTAGCTACTGTAAACTACACGCAACATAAAATTCATACACGTGTGTAAGGGGTTTGCAAGAGGATGCAGTTGATAAACGCCTTATCAAAGGGTTAACGATATATTAAAACGTAAATATCATTTTTTCCTTCGTCGTCTACATCACAAACAAAACAGATTCTGTAGGTCTACACTGGAATCGTTTTGAGTCACGCAGTTGCCGGTCATTGGAAAACCACAGTATTGCCTTGAAACTGTAATGAGATCAAACAAAAATTGGCAAATTTTCAACAAAGCTAGATAAAAAAAAAAAAATTGGCAGTCGAAACCACTGTGTCTAACGGCAATGTCTGCGATCGTATCGATTTTAATACTGTCTTGCGGAACGTCCCGACAAGTATTTTAGACCGGGATTCTGTTGCCTTTTTTTCTTTCTAATATTGCCTATTAATACCTTTTTATGTAGGTTGGTTTAGTTGGGGAGGGGGGGGAGACGGAAGCAACTTAAATACTTAACTAACCTACAGAACTATATTTTTAAATGGAAAATGTGTGCATATCTTTCACTGTATTTAAAAATCGGAATTTCTGTAACATTTTGCAGGTAATGCATTTACAGTTTCATATGTTGCAAACAAGAAATTTTATGATGGATGCTGTACTCATTCCGTTGCTATAACCAATGAACTGTAAGCTCTGTGTTCGGCTATAGTAACATGAACCAATAATAACCCTGTACAGGACCGCGGTTCACGGATCAGTTATTTGCAGGGAAGATGATTGGCCGTTGATCGTTGCAGAGTACAGCACCGGCCAAAAATAATATTCATGTGGTGCGTTATGTACACAATTGTGTACACTGGGTTTGAACGTGTCAAAAAGATGAAACCAGCCTCGCCCCGCCATAGCAGTGTAATGATTTCGTGGGATTATCCTTAATTTTTTTGGTCGCCAGGGTCATCATCAGAGTGGGGGCTAAGTAAGGCCCACTCACACTTCAAACTAACAGTGTGCAATCGCTTGTTTTCTTATTTACACGAGGGTTCCCGTCGTTAAAACGGAGGTCACGAGTGATTCCGTTAAAGCATCCCCAACATCGAGAGGCGAGTTATAAGCGCAAGCCGCCCTATCGATCCAAGGACTGAATATTAAATCAGTGGTTCGCGTATATGAGTCGGTGATATAAATACATGACACGATCGGCCCTGCTATAAACAAGATGGCCCCGTTATTCAGTTGAGCACACGGCTGGTATTTCACGTCTTTTTTTTTCCTTAGTCCACTTGCTATCTGTTCGACAGGCAACACTACGATGCTAGCTGGCTTACGGAACAGTATGGCGTTTCGAGATGCGTACGAAAAAATCGATAAGTAAATTTCTAGGCATTCCCATGCCAAATAAATGTATAATTATCTTTAAATAGACAACTGAGGATTTTTTTTTAATGCGTCCTTAAATACGAACCATTTTTCCACCTTCTTTAAATCCTCAAACATTTCTTAACTAATACTAAGCGAGATCGATTTCTTTATTTTATTCATCTTATTTATTCACTACGTACATTTCGGCCATCGGTCGGTTTTCAACAAATACGTATTACACATACAACACATACATATCCGCAAAAACCAAAGATAAAATAGACTATTCAAACTTTTGGAATTTTACGATTAGGCACAGTCTGCAAGTTCCCTGGCGGCAACGTTACTTTGTGAAAATGAAATATCANAGGGGGGGGGGGCGAGCATGACATATGCAACGACTTATGGCTCTCGGCTTTCGGGAGGCGAAAGGCAAAACCCCGTTACAAACATCATGTATTTTCATACGCATGCATGTACTTCATCAGAGTTAAACGAATTGTGTTATAAAAAGCCAAGAGCTGTGTTTCAAGCTCGTTAGTAAAATAGGGTGGTAATGGAATTTTTTTTTTTTTTTTTTAAGTTTGTAGTATTTTAGATTTCAACTGGGAGAAACGCGAAGGGGTGGGCGTAGCTTAGCGACTGTTGAACGTTCGGGCTTTGAATAAAATCCATAACGAGACCTGTGGCGCTCTTACGCCCTTAAACACAAGGCAAGAGCTCGAGTTATATCTCGTGACGACCTGGCTGAAATAAACGTATTACAGGACTATGCTTATAAGCGTTTCGGCAGAGAAGCATTGCACACGAGGGGAGAATGGTAAATACATACGGAGAAACGGTGCGGGAGGCATATACCGAATCCTTCAGGTACGGAATTTAACGTGTAGCTTGTTGGGAAAGAGAGTTGAGTACAGCATATTGGAAACACCGGGCGTGAATGGCGGCCGCTATTACGGGGGGGTCAAGCCGACTGGGTGGCCACATTTGTTGAAGAAAAAAAAAGGGGGGGATGGAACAGGAGTAAGGAGACCACGTCCCGGTGTTCTGTTTCCACGTACCTGCGTTGAGAGACGTCGCCAGTAACAAGATGACAGCGGCGAACGTCGCCATGCTGGGCCGCGCAGACTGTCCGGAGCATCGACCAAGCTCGGGTCGGCCTCGCTCGCTCTGCTTCTCTCTCCCGGGTCCCTGCAAAAAAAAAAATACACAGAGGGGAGAGACCCGGCGCCGACGCCACCCCGGCGCGCGTGCGCAGAAGGCCTCCTCCTTCCCCCCGCTCCCCCGCAACGAACAACATTCGCGCAGCTACCCTACACCCCTTCATCAAGCCGGTCTCCCCTCGCTCCTTGCTGGGTTAAACCCCAAGTACAGTCACGTGCCGAACCTATTATCCAGCTCCCCCACGCCCTTGGCTTTTTGCCTGTGTTATATTCAGTGGCGGACCTAGAGAAGCATTAAGGAGGGGGCTATATAATCTATTCGCGGTTTCTTCACACCTTCTGTATCAAACCTTTAAAAAAATCACACCATTTATGACGTGTTCTGTTGTGTCCCAAATATGTTTTATAATTATGTCAACATAAAAGTGCCTTATTATTTTTGTTAAATTAAACTTTTCTTATATTTTATTTATACATTATAATACTCCACTAATAATTAGCATGAATAAAAACAGCGAGAAAGTAGGTGTGTTGGTAATGCCTAATAAGAAATACTTCTTATGCAACATATCATTTAACTGAGTGGGCACGAATGCGATGCGCTGTCCCTTTGGTGTAATTTTCTAAGACCCAGTTAAGCTTTGTTTGCACGAGGCGGAGGAATATCCTGGAAGTAGAACTTTAGCAGGGCTTCATTAAAGTTAGGAGTAACTGTGAATGGACTATGCTTAGAGCGGTGGGGTATTGTGCATTGTGTTCGAACCGCATGCTTGCCGATACATGCTTAGCGGTACGCCTTAAGTTTTGAACATACATATATATAATGCATGTATTAATGCTGCATTATTAAAGGTGTGTTGGTTTCAATAATAATACTATTTTATCAAGTGTAAATATAAGCTCGTGGTAGGGGACTCAAGCCTCTTTAGTCCCCCTACCCTTTTCGATCCGTTCCAGAAACTCGTGGAAAATGGGGTCATTACAGAAATAATATATTACACTGATAATCAGGAATGTAGAAAGAAGTGGCCACTGTCTGTGGCAAATAAACTATCCAAGAATCCGCTTGAAGAGATTTTCGGAAAACTATAATATAAAACTGAAATCAGGAAGATCGAATCGGGAATAGAACCCGGGTGTTTCCGAATGCGAGTCCACCGTGTTACCACTAAGCCACGTCACGCGTAATTTTTTTATGACTTACAAAATAGCTATATTTATTCGCGGATGTATGGCAATATTTCACGTATAAAAAAGTTACTATGGTAAATATGTAAAAAAATGTCATCACATTGATAAAGTACTGGAAGAGAAATCGTAATTTACAGTTTACTGCATATGTATTTAAGGAGGCAATATACGTCTACGTATATTCACGTTAATATTCGCCCGTGCACAATTTATTGTAGAATATACAATTCAGTAAATGCTCTTTTAACAGAGCGTTTGAAAAAGTTCCCTTCCTATTAAAGCACATATTTTAACGAAAATACTATTATTAAACGTACAGTACCATTGGCAACGAATCAATAATTTTATGTCATAACACCGTATTTGAAGTGTGATATCTTACTTAATAAATTGGCTTTAAAGTTGTTTTGTTTTATACATATTCGATAACGACCAGAAGTAATTTCAACCCATGTGTGTTTCAAACAACATCCAACTTTCCTGAAGCCCTGCTAAATTTATACTTCCAGGATATTCTTCCGCCTCATGANGTGTGTTTCAAACAACATCCAACTTTCCTGAAGCCCTGCTAAATTTATACTTCCAGGATATTCTTCCGCCTCATGAAAACGAAGCCTAACTAAGTCTACATAAAGTCATACCAGAGGGACAACGCACCGTATTCGTGCGCACTCAGTTTCGCATGATAACTATTTCTTATTAGGCGTTACCATCACGCCACTTTTCTCCCCGNCCGTATTCGTGCGCACTCAGTTTCGCATGATAACTATTTCTTATTAGGCGTTACCATCACGCCACTTTTCTCCCCGTTTTTATTTATATTAATTATAAATAAAATGTATGTAAAAGTGCAGTTCGGCCAAAAATAAGCTACTTTAATTTTAACAGAAGTATAAAACGCTGGTGAGACATTGCATATTTAGGAAACAACGAAACACGTCATACTCGGGGTGGTTTTTCTAAAGGTTTGAATCGATGTGAAGATACTGTGAACAGACTATATAAAACACTTATATGTAGGCCTTACTGTATCACATTATAATCACGTTCATGACCATGACAGTGCATCATTATCACTCGTCGTTATTTGTTGAATTTTAACTGCATTTTGTGTACACGTGGAGTATTGCACTCGTATGTTTAAGCCATTGGGCTACTGACTACGTCATAACATATACAGAAAATGTATACGCGCTTAAAGCAGATTTACATAGATACATGCAATCATATACGATTTGCGATTTAAAAATAATTTTATCATTATGAAAACAAATTTGAGGTAATTTGAAGTAAGTTACGAAAAGTGACACATCACACAAAAAAAATAAAATAAAAATTACAATGCACTGTAATAAAATAGAGCTATATAAATAATAATTCTCGCAATAAAAAAATAAATGGAAGACGTTCTACTTTAATAAAATCAGGAAACTGTCTACTGTGAGCTTCCCTAAACTCGTTAACAGTAGGAAGTACGTGGCAGCAACTAGTGGTTTTTCTCTTTTCAGACGATACATATTCCTTGTACCATTACGTAATTTATCATAGATGGGTACGACTGGGTAGAAGGTTCATTTCTTGCCACGTTCAACCGCACGCAGTTCGTAAGAGCATTACCGATATTTCTGGTATTATGCGTTTCAATTCTAAAGTTTTAAAAATAAAATTATTGGAATTAGCTGTAACTAAACGTAATGGTGCATTGTACATTTTATTAATGACTAGCTAACCCTGCCACGCGTTGCTGTGGCATAAAAGATTTTGGTTCTATTCATTTCTTTGAAATGAATTGAAGGAAGTATATGCATTTTCAAAATCTTTATTATTGAAGTACTTGCTTGTATACAATGTTTTTAGTTTTACCATCTTCCGCGCGTGTGAATAAGTTGTGTGGTTTTCCTACTCTGGAACACGACACATAAAATTGGCCGTGCGAAAAACATTCTGTTTCTAAATCTATTCCTCACATTTGCAATGACTGCCCTTGAGCTTTATTTATTGTCATTGCAAATGCCAATCTGACTGGAAACTGTGTTCTTTTCAAGAGAAAGGGAATTTATGATGGAATAAATGGAATTCTGGGAAGAAGCACATCATCTCCTTTGAAAGCACCTTTCAAGATGGTAGCTTCTATAGTAGTGCCTATCTTTTTTGTTATTGAAAGGCGTGTGCCGTTGTAAAGTTTTGGTAGATTGATGTTACGAAGTAAAATGACTGGCACTCCTATTTTCAATTTCAATATATGTGGAGGCAATCCTGGAACATCAAGCGAATTTAGAAATTCTGGTGGATAATTTACCGCTTCATTTTCGTGTAATGTTACATCCACAGATTTGTATGNATTTCAACAAGGAATGCTGATTCCATTACAGCTTGAGAAGTGTAGATATACCTACACCACGAATTGGTGTTGAAATTCAAAGGAGAAGGCGAACTAACACGAAGAAGTTCACCTGCAATTAGAAACGTGTTGAAGATGGTTTACTCACCCGTGAATTGTATGAGAAGGGGGTGCAGGGGTGGTTATGAGGGCCGTGAAAAAAAATGAGCAGGGCTGCCACATGTTAGATGACCACGACGACTAATATGAATAGTGCAGCCAATCACTGCACGCAAAAAGTCTGCATAGGTTGGCCAGTGGCACGGCAGCATTTGGCTAAACCAGTTGACACGGGCGAACACAGNTAATATGAATAGTGCAGCCAATCACTGCACGCAAAAAGTCTGCATAGGTTGGCCAGTGGCACGGCAGCATTTGGCTAAACCAGTTGACACGGGCGAACACAGCAGAATCGAAAACAGAGATGGGCAATCCAATATCACATTTCTGAAAACTTAAAACTTTCACGTAAATTTTTTTTTCCTGGGAAAGGTGAAAAGAAAGGAGGAACGGGGGCAGAATGTGTCACCCCCAGTTTCCCTGCCAAAATCTGACGACTTACGAGTTGTCAATAAACGATCCCGATGATTCCTGTTGGGTAGAGAAATGCAGTCAATATGCCTTCGCGTACAGGTGATGAAATAGTTCCAATGCATAAAAATTGCAGGGTTTTAGGTTTGCGTTGTTACCCACATACCGGGTAAACACAAGTAATTGCAACGGGGTTATAACCCTTATGTTACCAACTCGTAAACCGAATGCCATAGTTAAGAAACCTTTCCCGGTTAGGCCTGCTTGCCCCACGAGAGTAGTGCTTCCGCATACAATGAATAAAAAAAAAGAGAAAAAAAAAAGGACGGCTATCTAATATTATTGCATGCTGACATTACTTCAGCGCTTGACATTTCGAGATAACGAAGTCGTGACCTTTAAAGAAAACACAGAGTAGTCAAAAGACGCTCTGTTAAAGGCGATAGGAAAATCCGAAAAGACGATATTTACTTCAAAATTACCGTTCCCTCACTTTACACTTATAATTAAAGCGTTAAGAATAAAAGTTATTCAGTTTTACGAATCCCAGTTGCAATAAGGATGGAATAAAATGGTTGCATTTATTTTAGTTACTTGAACTAATATTTCAAATGCAGAAATATACGTTGGTTTAGCAGTTACTATTCAAAGTTTCTTCGTGTCGACATTTCAAATACTTAAAGAAACGTTTCTTAATTTCACCGATAAAACAAACTCTCAAGCATGCTTCCGGTGACAAANACATTTCAAATACTTAAAGAAACGTTTCTTAATTTCACCGATAAAACAAACTCTCAAGCATGCTTCCGGTGACAAAACAGAGTTCTAGCATATGGAAATTGACTTAAAAAATATTACATAATTTATTCTACCTAAAAATGTAATATTTTGAAGAAAAGTTTAGTTTTTGTTCTCTAATGATATGTTTCACACGATTATTTGCTACAGAAATAGCAACGAAATTTTTTGCAGTCAATATAAAGAACACGCTTATTATAATATAATACACACAGTGATGTGAAAAGTTGCAGAATATTAACTAAAATAAAATAATGCAATTCAATTGACGTAAAAATGTCGTTATCATTTTGGAAAACTGTAAATTAATTTTCCCAATTCAAATAACACTAAATATGAAAATCATTATAACGTATGATACGGCCATCTTAAATATAAGTATGTGTCTGAAAATGTTCCTTATTCTTACGTTATATTAGCGAATTTGACTAAGTGGATATAATCGATGGCATTGTAAACCTGTGAAACACATGCATTAAACCTGCGATACTCAACCTTTGAGGATGTCGTAGAAAGGGTAAAAAACTTTGGAGTGGCACTTTACCAAAAATAATTTCTAAAAATTAATATTGAGATAACAACAATTTTCACAGTATTCCAGGAGATTGGAGGAAGTTTCTATCGTTGTCCTATCATTTTCTCTCATTCAGTTTAAATCTCAACTCCATTTCGGACCCAGATAAAAAATTAAAATATGTTGATGGAACTAGTATTAAGCACATTGCTGAAATTCCCAGAGCTCGATTTTGTAAAGCCGTCAGATGTTAAATCTGAATACGACTGCTATCGAAACTAGATCTTAATTCGTAAGTGTGTGGCCAAAAATCCACCAAAGAAAAGTCTTCTGTCCTGATCTTCACAGTTAATTTATGCTCAAGTTATTTCTTCTCACGTTATAGTTATATTGTCATTGTAGTTTTATTTTCATCACTACACGAACTGCGAATTTGCGAGATTCTTCAAAAGTATTATTGGTAGGAATAATGGAAAATCGAGAAATTTTTTTGAGCCAACCTACACTGGCGGAAAATGGAAAATTAACACCCAGACGCAATGGTTCCACATGAATGAGGGATTTATTGAATAATTATACAGGTTGTTCACTGTATATGATAATGATCATAGGGTCGTACACCTATGGACAGAGGCTACAGAGTGTCTTGAACAACAATGTCCGCATCTTGTGTGGCCTCCTTTAAAGACGATGCAGTCCTGCAGTCGTGCGTTGAGACGATCATAAAGGTGTCGGATGTCATCTTGGGGAATAATGTTCCACGCTAATTCCACCTGTTGTTGCAATTGGTGGAGGTTTGTTGCCGGTATNTGTCATCTTGGGGAATAATGTTCCACGCTAATTCCACCTGTTGTTGCAATTGGTGGAGGTTTGTTGCCGGTATTGACAACAACACCAAACGCCGTCCCATCATGTCCCACACAAGTTCAATGGGGGACAGGTCAGGTGATCATACTGACCAGGGAGGTTGACGAACACCTTCAAGAGCGCGTTGGGTAACACGAGACGTGTGGGCACGGGCACTGTCCTGCTGGAAAAGGGCATTGGCGTTGTAGGAACGGAAACAAAATGAGCTGTATGATGTTCTGGATGTAGCGTTCACTGTTCAGTGTTCCCTCAACAAACACCAGAGGCGTACGGTCATTGTAGGCTATTGCCCCACATACCATGATGTAAGGAGTTGGTCCTGTATGTCACTGCCATGTACACTATGGTTGTTGCCGCTCTCCTGGTCGACACCGCACTCGCGAACGTCTGTCACTGGCGCCAAGGCCGAATCTGCTCTCATCACTGAACACAACTCCACACCATTCATCCCTCCAGTTGCGTCGTTCGCGACACCATCCGAGGCGGGCTGCATGGTGATGAAGTGTGAGAGGAAACCTGGCGAGCGGCACTCTTGATCGTAGTCCAGCGTCCAGTAAACGGTTGGTGATGGTCCTAGCTGACTTCCTGGGTGCAACAATGGCCATAATCGGTGCGGAGGTCGCCGTGCGATCATAAATGGCTGCTCGTCTGATGCGGTGGTCCAGGCGGGAATCCGTATGCCGCTGCCATCCGGAACCAGGTTGATGAGCATGTGCACCATCGTTGGACCACCGGCACCACCAATGAAGCACAGCGCACATTTCACGTCCTACGCGTTGGGCAATTCTTCGGAAGGACCATCCAGCCTCCCTCAGGCCCACAATACGACCTCGTTCAAAGTCCGTTAACTGCACAAAGTGTGATCGTCTATGCCGTCGTGGCATGTCTACAATGCTTACTACACACGGGCCGATTCTTGAAACAAGAGACTAATCTTACATCGAGTCAACTACAGTTGTATTGGGCTCAGCGGTGTTATGCCTAGTACGCGGTTCCTACTCTGTCCACAGCACAGAACTGTTGATCATTGCCTGTACTGCCCTCTATCAGTGCCCCATGCTTATATGGCGTTTCTACGTCACCGCTTTAGTGATGTTCATTTCTCATTTTCCACCAGTGTATTTTCTATAATACTAAAGCTGGTTTATCCTTTTATTTTTGGATGGCCAAGGTTTTAACTCGGCTAAGTTCTTTGCCGGTCAGTCACAAACGTTCTGCTTTAAAGTATCAGAGTCCTCATTGGCCCAGATAAATGGGACACTAGCTTCACACATGCATGACGGCCAATAAGGAAAGAAAACTCTCATAAATATGTACAGTACGTTGAATACTAACAAACAGTCAACTTTTATTCTATAAACCATCATCTCTAATTATAGGATTCATCCTTTGTGGATCTCTTATTCCACAAAATAATTAGTTAAATCGTTCATATGGGTAAAAGTTCTATAAAACTATTTAATTAAAATAAAGTTTTTTTGTACCGTGTATAAGTTTGGTATAGGCGTATGAATAAACGTAATACATTTCGTTTCCTCTCCAGAAATATGTAATTATAACTAATGAAAAATGAGATAGATGGATTGAAAGGAGGGAGCATAGCGCATTAACGCGCTTAACTGAAATGGAATCGTGAAGTCCTTCATAACTACTTTACTTCACTGGCGATCTATCACTCACATCTTCTCTGTTAACTTCGAAGACGAGCTTCTGAAATATTCCGTAGTAAACGGCTACTTGAGATACAAATCTGCAAAGAAGACCGATGAGGTAACATTCTCAGATGATCCCTGCATGCGGATATTCATCGCCAGACGCATCAGTTGTATAGTCCATTCACGGTTACTTTCAGCTTTTCTAAAGTCCTGCTAAAGTTCTACTTTCAGGTTCTTTTTCCGTGACATTGGAGGCAAAGCTTACACCAAAGGGAGTCACAATATTACACTAAAGGAATAACGCACCGTTATCTGTTGGCACACAGTTTAATAATATTTTGCATACGAACTATATTTCTTACTATGCATTTCCAACAAACCTATTTCCTTTCTAATTCTTATCATATTAACTATAAATGAAATGTTATAATTTAAAAATTAAATTGAAGTAAAAGTTTACTTCAACCAAAAATAAGATACGTGAAATTTTTAGTAAACAACTAAACAAGCCATACATGGGGTTATTTTTCCAAGGTTTGATAAAAAAAAATTGTGAAATTACGGTGAATAGACCGTACACTACGCCGAATGAAGAACTTCCCAAACATACGGTTGATTATTTGTGATTATAACTTTACACCATACCGGGCACGGTATGCATTAAAATTGGAACTACACGCGCATATGACAGGCTAACATACAATTGTCCACTAAATTGATTGTAACTTATTGCTATACGGTTTCAATTTCTTTAGCACGTAGTAAGTGAGTGGAAATGTTACATAAAGCTTGACATGTGTATTAACACAAGTGATGTTAAACCGACGAAATAATACAATTGATAATCATGGTTTAATTATGGAGGAAGAGAAAAAAATGTCCATATACATAATATTTTTTTTAAATTTGAAAAACTTTATTCCGCATTATGCCCTTTTTACTAAAGTATAATAAATGACTTCTCAGCATATCAACTGCATTTGTGTATATTTCAAGATGCAAATTATTTCCATTACATACGAAATAAATTCCATTTTCACTTTGTTACGGTGGTCAGCGCTAATAAAAACAAATTTGAGGAAATATATGAGATAATTTTTGGTAGGGCAAGTGATTTACTTTAAGTGCTCGAAAATCCACTGAGTTATATTACTGTAGAAATCCGCCAGATCTACACGACGTCGTTTCCGGACGGTCGAACCGATGTACGAATCGATTTATCGAAACAGCAGTTACCGACCGTCCGGTATACAGTGGCGGGTACATCGAACTGTTTCCGAATACGCGGAATGCTTGATAACTCATTCTGCCATGAAATGTCCCCTAAATGAAGCATGCTTGGCCCCCTCCCCATCCGACTGACTCACCCGACCGACATACCCGCCACGATTCTGAGAACACGTGTACAAGCAGTCTCTCATAAAAGTTGAGACCACGAGTACTTATGTGCTGGGAGTGTGATTAGGAAAATGGAGTTTGCGGAATTTCGTCTAAGTCAATTAGACTAAAGGCCCTTTCCCACGATCAAATTTTTCTTCGAACTACCTTCAATTTTTATTGATATTGATTCATTGCATTCTATATGGCATCATAGAAACGTCTCAATCGCGGCCATTTTCTCTTCAAATTTCTTAAATGTCTCGTTTTCCTTTAAGATTTTCGTTTAGAACATGTTCTGTATTTTCTTGAACCCAAAATTTCCATCGCTTTATCGCAGCTTTTCTGACAGTATTAATGGAAGTAATCTCATAATAATAGTGTGGTGTGCGCACATTTAAAGGTTTTACAAAATAAGAATGCGTAGTTTTTGAAAAGAAAATGTACAATAAAAAGAAAAAAAATTAGTTGGGGTTTTAATCAATTATTTTCGTGTCGTGCATCAGTCGTAGATACTTCTAAAATTTCACTTTTGGTATTTTTTAAATTGGTTTCGTTAAAAATTTTGTGATACATTTTTAATTGGAGACTTGAAATATTATTCAATGCGATTCATTGACAGACAAATTAAATGAATTTCTCGTTCAATAAATTCAATTCAATTAATTGAATACAATAATTATTTGATCGTGTGAAATTACTTTAACAGATGTTTTGCTAAACAGAGACGTTAGTTTTAAGGGAGAGTAGCCTAAAGTCGGTTTGCCTAACATGAATTTAGCCTACGCTCAGTTTATCCTTGAGGCAGAAGGAGATTGGCTTCTAACGGAGTGCTGCACGCGACTGTACATAATGCAGAACTCATTAAAAAGTAGTGCCTACATTACCGAAACTGTCAGAAGTGTACGATTGATGTAGCGTGTGAAATACGAAAGCATACATTTTATAACACTGTAAAATATTTTACTAGAATATGTTTTTACAATTTCTCAAAAGTCAGTGGGATTAACCAGGTTCTTCATGGGATGGAGGTCTCAATAAAATAAAATAGTTATAGTTCATTCACGAATACTTGCAACTTTTCTGAAGCTTTGCTAAATTTATACTTCCAGAATATTCCTCCGCCACGTGAAACAAAGCTTTTAACCTAGTCTACAAAAATTACACCAAAGGGATAACGCACCGCATTCGTGCACATTCAGTGTAATAATATTTTGCATGATAAATATTTATAACTAGGCATTAATTGCCAACACACCTATTTTATCCACATCGATTATTTATAAATTGAATATAAGTGAATGTTAAATTTAAATAAAAAAATTTTCCTTTAATGTTAACATAAGTATAAAACACTTGTGATGAGCGACATATTTAGGAAAAAACGAAACACGTCATACATGGGATAATTTTTCAAAGGTTTGATTAAAAAATTGTAGAGAAACTGCGAATAGACTATAATTATAATTTTATAATTTGTTTACAATAACTACACAGAAAAAATTTCCACTCAGTATCTCACAATAAATTGCTAACGCTTGTTATTTACAATTAATAAAATTTACAGTAACTTCAAAGAAATTAATGTAATCAAATAACTAAAATCAGTTCCAATAACAACGTATCAATACCTATTGAAATATTTTACAAATTATATGTCCATATTTGACAGTTCCAATATTTATAATAAAGTTAGTTTACATGTCATACAGTCCCACCTCAGTTCAGTCCAGATCCCACTAGTCCGCAATGCTCTAGGGATATCCGAGCGCCCTCTTGTACAGTAGCCTTCAACTAGTCGGGTATCACACCCTCTCTTCCGTCCACACAGCAGAAACACTAGTCTGCCGTTGTCTCGTATCCTCCGCCGTCGCCCGCCCTATCCGCCGATGTCCCTCACTGCACCAGACTTAACGGGATTACTACGCTCCAGCCAGATGGCTTCCTCAAAGACTGCCTACCCTCCAGCTACGGTGGTATTTATTGTGTCGTCGGCCGTAGCTGAGAAATTTCTCCAAATGCCGCGCTGCGCCGAGGGACATAGTTACAAGAATATTCTTGCTCGTCTTCCCAAGTCGTCGGCTCCTCCGGCAGGGGGGAAGGAGGGGCTGCATGCCAGCCAGCTCAGCTGTCGATCATTCCCGGCTACTCAGGCGACGGAGCAGTGAGCGGGTCTGCCTGGGGGAGGAGAGGGTCGAGGTGCGTCCCCCCCCCCAAGAACCCGGTCCGCGCATAACAAGGTAACACAGTGCCCGCGCACAGTGCAGCAGTCAGCACTTAACAATATTTATTCAAATGAATACAAAATTAATTGATTAAAGTTAGCTTTAAATCATTATTTAAAAGAATTTTCATTCTGGACGTTCTAGGTAGCAAAAATTGCAAATACCCTTCCGACCAATCAGAGAGCGTTCTTTAGGTTCTGAACGGGTGACAGTGGAAAATATTTGAAATTATTACTCAGCAACCAGCAATATTAAATATTAAAAATCCCATTGTGAAAAAGTATAAAAGCTAAAGCAAATCATTCGAGTCTACCATATTGGCAGGCTTTTATGAAGCGATTGCATGATTACAGACTAATTTGAGTTAGCCATGTGAATACAATTTTTATTTATTAAATGCAGTACATTTAATTCTTAGCATAAGGGAATAAGCCAATGTTTTAAATATGGCTTACATTAGTGCACTTTATTTAAAAGAGTAGAATATCAATTAGTAAAAGTCTCGTCCACTTAATTATAAAAATTCTAATTCCAGAAATTGCCAGCTGATGAGTTGTTACGGGATGTATCTGGTTATGTTGGCGATACTGATGGTGAAAATGGAAGAAAATAGTATTTTTTAAAACTAAAACTTGTAATTGTAATTCAAAACTTAAACTGTACTTAATTTCTTGCTCAAATTGTGTTTTTAAATAATGAACAATTTTTTTTATGCTTCTTGCGAATTGGTTTAAAGATATGTTTAACAATTATGCAGAGCACGCGGGCAATTACAATCGGTAAAACGTTTCCAGCTCTGTGAACGCCATTGAGTATGTGATCATTTCGTCACGTTTATGCGAGTACCTTACTGGTGTTATAGGAATATTTTATCGGTAGTTAATTATTTTTATATTTACTTTCATTAAGCATAGTTGGTTGTGTGGTTGGCTTTTTAGTGCGTTTTCTTGCGTGAAATGTAATCACGACACGTGAATGGCTTGGTCCGCCGTTTTCGCTACCATCATGAAGCGCCACCGTTTATTTTCGTTGCGCAGTTATTTAAGTTTCGGGAAGCTGGTGAAGTGTCGTATTTACTGAATGATCCTGTAAATTATAATGTATCAGTGACAAACAAACGTGTCCAAGGACGATTACATGTGATCAAGAGTTGCAAATAGAAATTACGGACCGTAAGTCAGTTGTTTTGTAAATAATGTATTTCGAAACGGTTATTACAATGTTTGAAATGTACGTTGCCTATAAAACCACAACTTCAACGCTGTTTTGCAGTGTAAAAATAACACGTTTATTAAATAGGAAATTCCAAGAAGTGTAAGGTTAACTTCGCCAAATATATTTAAATACATTCGGAATGTGCTCATTATTAGCTTCGGTACGAACAACATATTTAACGCGTTTTCTTAATTTGGCGATGTTAAAACTTCAAAGGTTATAATAATTTGAATGTTACTTCCGCACGAACAAAAGATTCCACCGGTCCTTTAAAACAATACGTAATTCAAAATGATACCGTCTCATGGAAGACTTTAAACCAGAGTCTCTCCCAACCCTATCCGTCCGCAATAAAACAAACAGAGCACCAGCGAGTGTAACTTCGCCATAGCAAAAATAAAGTAAGTGGCGGAAGGATAAACTGTGGTCGCGCTACATTTCTAGAACTGTCAAAATTGAGTGAACTTATATGAAATGGAGTATTGTAACGAACCATTGCAGCATTCTCCTGGAGTGATTTAGGGAAACATTGGGAAGTGGAAACCAGGATGGCCGGGATAGGGAGCCTAACACGTGTTCTCCCGCATACGAGTCTAGTAGTTTACCATTGCGCCACCTCACTCGGTAAGTGGGGGATGATTTATAAACTTGTGATTGAAACATACGCAGAGATAAAACGACTGCTGGATTCATATTGTAAAAAATTTCGCCTGTAGAACTAATTTGAATAATATTGCTACTAATGGAGAAATCAGATTTTCCTTTAACCCTACATATTTTATATTCCAACAGCTGGTGTGAAGTCATTAGGCTGGGTGTGCAAGGCGTGAGCGTGCGTGTGTGTGTGTGTGTGTGAGAGAGAGAGAGAGAGAGAGAGAGAGAGAGAGAGAGAGAGCGCTAATATCGGAGTCTGATGACCAACTGGGTCTTCGCAGAGTTTCGCTACCAATGGAGATGACAACCCCGCAGTCGAAGTGAAAGCTGTGGGGTAGGGGACGTCGCCAGATTAGCCCCGAGCGTTCATTCCCAAAGTTGCGTCGACTGAGGTGGAGAATTTTTGACGACACATGCAACGAGATGTTAAATACCCACGTGGCTCACTGGTACGGAGATGGATAAGCGACTCAATGATGCTGGTCAGCAAAAAAAATCCATTATTTTATATTTGTACGAAATGCTGTTTAACTTGTAGACATCACTTAAAAGTGTTATTTCCTCGCATAAAAAACGTTTAGACATACTTTTTTATTTTGCATAATGGTATGTCAAAATCAAAATTTTACAAATTATAATAACTAACTAACTTACCGAAACAAGATATTTCACATTGAAATAAGATACCGTCAGTTACGTCAATAAATCTTAAAAATCTCACTATAAAATGTTTTCGTAATTGATAAAAATTGCATTAAATGAGTAAATTGTTGCATAATTCTTTATTTGTGGCAAAATATAATTTTTAGTAAAATAAATTTTGCCAAGCATGTCTTAGATTGAACTAACACACAACCTTTCAGTCAGTCTTTTACAGTTTTCTGTTAAATACTTTCGTTTATTGTTCTTGCACGTCCTGGTAAAATACTCTGCACTTAACCATAAGATGCAGTAATTAGATCTGCCTAAGTCTTAATTTGGGAACTTCCGTAACCCATTAGTGGTGCGTAAGATATCCTCGAACCTTCTCGGGTTTATCCTTACCCGCCATTCGAAGTGATCTGTCATTAGTCCAGATTTTTTTTCTACCTCAGTGATTATGGCATCCTTAAGAAAGTCGACAAGTCAAGCATTGTAGACTCTGGGACTGTGATTTCGCATGACAAACTGTCCACAGTTTTGCTGCTGATAGAGATCAGCAATACGTTTGGAGACGTCTCTACAATGCGCAGTTCACTTCTACCTCTGCACGTGTTTGAGTGGCATTCATCACCAGTTCATCTTATCACTCCCCTCCCTCCTTTAAGAACTTGAAATATTAGTCTTCGTGCTGCAGGCAGTTACTAGTCCTCTTGCCGCTGGGATCTTCATTACGCGGAAAGGGTTATCTGCTTATTGATCCAAGTCTCGTCTCTTCGGAGTCAACAGTAGTTGGAAAGGTACACAACTTCGACACGCTCAGACCACTGGAGCCCGAGTTGCTGAATTCCGCAGTGAACAAGTTCGCCAGTTTCGGAATGGCGTGATGGTGCTGTGAGTTACTGCAGCAAGAGGGCATACAGACCGACTGACGTGGTATGTGATCGAGTCATAAGCATCTGCAATGACGAAAATTACCACTATAGTCTTCAGCAACTGCCATGCTTGGTATGCTCAGAAACGCAATCATTGCTAGCATTGTTTTGACGCGTAGGTCCACTTGTACGACGGTGAAATTAAGAGTGGGTCTGCATTGGCTGGACTGTTCGGTTGGTTCTACGGTGTGCTCTCAACTTTAGTAAATCACCGGGTTGGCCGAATTCGGTGGGGCAATTGGCTGTAATACCAGATTACGGTGCTATGATCCCGGGTTTGAAACCCGAATAAAGCATAGCTGTATGTGCCAGTTACAGGTGTAACGTTAGGTAGCCTATAATTATTTATCACCTAAGGAATAAGACATGAGCACGGCATACTTGTGACATCAGTACATAGTGTTACAAATTTTGGAAGCGTGTGGGCTTAGCCAAGTTCTTTAGGGGCGAATGTCTTAATTAAATAAGTGTTAATAATAATTTTATTATTTATTTTCAAACATTAATAAAATGTTCTATATTTAATATCTTAACAATAATTGGCTATAATGTGCTATTTACGACTAATATTTACATAATCGTCTGTCACTCACAGAAATTAACACAATCAAACGCTCAAAATCAGAATTTATAAAGTTTTCTAACACCTACTGAATTTCTATTATTTGACTGTTTCAGTATTTACAATCAAGTCTGTATCGTTCGTACATTCAGCCCCGCCTTGTTTCGGACTAGATATCAGCAGCCATTCCTGTCCGGAATTATCCGGAGCGCACCGAGCGCTCCAGTACACAGCCGCACTCTACGCGTCGTAGTTCTCCCCTTACTCAGCACTCACGCACACACACTCGTCCGCCAAAGTTACTAGCCATTGGTTCACTCTTCGTCACATAGCTTTCACATACTGCTGACCTTCTGGATGGGCATTATTTATAGTGACAGGCATCCTGACCCAGAATCTTCACACATCAGACTGCGCCGAGGGAGGAGATTACCAGAAAGTTCACGCAGTAGCCCGCCGCCGACTTCTCCAGAAGGGGGTGGGGGACGGTGACGCCAGTTCAGGCCAGCTGTCAATCACTCACCGCCCGCCCGAAGAGATAGCGAGACGGGGATCGCGTGGATCACTTCGAGACTGGCCGCACGCGCCCCAGCTTGGGGTCCCGAGCATTACACTGCTCTCTTCTCAAGCGTTTTCTTTCCGAACCGACTCTCCAACTTCTGGACCTTCGTAGAGCGCCAGTCGGTCGATGTGGACGACCTTAGGCTTCAACCGAGAGCCAAATCCGGCAGACCGCATCATTCATCTGCTTACTGATCCTGTACGGGCCTTCCCAACATTTCTATAGCTTCGGGTAACATCCCTTCCGCCTTTGGGGGTTGTACAGCCACATCAGCTGTCCCTCTTTGAAAACCTCTTCAGGCATTCTCCAGTCATATCGTGTTTTCATTCTGCCACTGTTAATTATAAGGTGCCGTCAGGCAAACTCATGAATGTCGAACTAATCTCTGATGCATTTTACAGGCATATTCCGGGGTGGCTGCAACCAGCAACTTCTTCTACTGGACGTCCGGACATATCACCAGGGAGACTGAGCTCTCTCCTCCCAAACAGCGTACTTAAAGGTGCTACCCTTGTAGACTCGTGAACTGCTTAACGATATGCGAGGAGAGTATTGTGAAGGACCAAATTCGAGTCCCGCTAAAAGTAATCCAGACTGATGGGTATTTTCCAGAAGAAAGGATCAGCCCAGCTGTTTGCCCCAGAAGACACAGGTAAGTAGGCTTAATTTTATATGTAATTTACAATTCTTCAAGAGTTCCGTATACAAAAAAAACAGTATGTGAAACAAAATTGACAATGTTTAGGGATAGAGACTGGAAAATTGATCAATTGATCACNATACAAAAAAAACAGTATGTGAAACAAAATTGACAATGTTTAGGGATAGAGACTGGAAAATTGATCAATTGATCACGTTTGAAAAATTACGTACTAGGAATGCTGGACAGGTGGTTCACCATTCTGCCACCTTATTTGGCACCCCTTGTTAGCGATAAATGTATGATATTTATATACGCATAAATCAGTACATCGTTCTAACACAAAAACATTTAATTATCACCACTCTGACTTCTTTCACACTTGTGGANTACGCATAAATCAGTACATCGTTCTAACACAAAAACATTTAATTATCACCACTCTGACTTCTTTCACACTTGTGGAACTTACATGTAACCAATTTGAAATTCCTCTTCTATGCGAAGATGTACATGTGGTTTAATTCGTTACCTATAGCTCTACATACAACTCTGCCTGCACTAGCAGAGTTCGTAATTCTCAAAATTTATGGGTAAAACTTGTAATTCTAAGTGGTTAGACTACTCGCCTCACACATAGGCAAACCGGGTTCGATTCCCGGCGGGGTCGCTCCCGGATTTTTGCATAAGGGAATCGTGCCGGACGGTGCCGCTGGTCGGTGGGTTTTCTCGGGGATCTCCCATTTCCCCCGCCCTTTCATTCTGGCGCTGATCCATACCCACCTCACACCACCTTCATCGGTCATCACATCACCTTCGTCGGTTATTGGCTCTCAAGACCTCGATGTTTAGAGCCGTCCAAATCTCTTTACTCACTATTTGTACCAAGAGGCATTGAATGTATCGAGTTGTGCACAGACCTTGAACAATAGCACATAACATTAAAACAAGCAGTGGAATATAAATTGCACCGCCGTTTTGTAACGTAATTTACAGAGGTAGCCAGAATTGATTGCTTCCTGTGAGATATCTGTGTGAGCTTGACTAAGTTACCCTTTTGTTTATGTTGCCGGTGATGTTGGCGACCATCTTATTTACTTCAGTTGTTCTTTTCGTCGTGTTGCACCAGGTGCAATCACGGCACTGTGGTTGAGTCAGTGCCCGGGAGCATTTAGTTTTTGCGGCCATGAACTTTTAACCAGTAAACTTACGAAACGAAGCAATGGTAAAGCTGGGTTTACAATAGAAAATTAAGCGTTAAACTATGCGTTAATACGTGAGCAGGAGAAATGTTATCTTATGTATTGGTTTCCAATGGTACTTATCAGGTCGTGTGCGTGGCTGGGATTTCCTTAAGCGCTGAAAGAAATAGTTGTATTTTATATCTTACGTTAAACTTATGAGGCGATGACCAATAATTGCAGAGCAGTCGGTGTTGTTGGCGGGGAACTGTTACTTACAGAAGTGTACGAAAGTAAGCATGGCAGGCTTGTAGCCTGTTCCCATTGGCTGGAATTAAGAATTAAAACAATCAGCGCTTACTGCATAATTCTTAACGCGTGTTTTTATTTTCATTGTAAACCCAGCCTTAAAAGTGCACATGGTAAGTAGCCTTGTAGGTTTTCTGTCTGGCGAGTGTCGGAAGCAGGTCTCTCTCANCCAGCCTTAAAAGTGCACATGGTAAGTAGCCTTGTAGGTTTTCTGTCTGGCGAGTGTCGGAAGCAGGTCTCTCTCAGGTTCTCACTGTTCGAGACGCACGGATATGAATCTCTTTTGCTTTGTTTTGCGCTCGTCTCGCTCGCNTCTCTCTCAGGTTCTCACTGTTCGAGACGCACGGATATGAATCTCTTTTGCTTTGTTTTGCGCTCGTCTCGCTCGCAGGCGTTACCAACCGCACGGCTACTCATGTTGTGTTGACAGTCCCCGGAAGTACCTAGAATAACCAGCACCAAGCAGGAAATTGCGTTTGCAGTTTGCGGAGGGATCCACTCCTTTCTTCTCATCTCCTACCCTGGAGCTACATACATTGTCGGAGCATTCACGAGGAGTTTGCCTTTTTGTGTTTATTCATAAACCTCTCTGTGTAGCCCGCCTGATTTGATTTTATANGAGCATTCACGAGGAGTTTGCCTTTTTGTGTTTATTCATAAACCTCTCTGTGTAGCCCGCCTGATTTGATTTTATAGTCTGTTCACAGTATCTGAACACTTTTCGAATCAAACCTTTGAAAAATCACCCCACATATGACGTGTTTGGTCGTCTCCTGAATATATAATGTATCACAAGCGTTTTGTATTTCTGTTNAATATATCATGTATCACAAGCGTTTTGTATTTCTGTTAACGAAGAAGTATCTTGTTTTTGGGTAAACTAAACTATCACCTATATTTTATTTGTTAGTTATACTATTTAATTTATAATAAATATGAGTAAAACAGAGGAAGTAACCTGGTACCTAAGAAATAGTTCTCATGCAAAAAATGTTTTTAAACTGGTTGCGCACAAATGCGGTTCGTTTTCCCTTTGGTACATTTCTATAGACTTGGTTGAGCTTAATTTGCATTGAGCGGAGGAATAGCCTGAAAGTAGAACTTTAGCAGGGCACCAGAAAAGTTTAAGTGACCATGAATGGACTATACTGATAATTTCAAGCTTTTACCGCGGTTGTTGCAGGGCTTTCTGCTAAGTTCTGACCGTTTATAATCTCCATATTTTCAACAAATGCTGTTATTTTTTCAACCGTTTTATACAGAAAATAAAACAACAGATTCGTTACACAGTTGTTTACGAAGATAGGAAAATGTATATGCATGACAATGAAAAATTAATTTGTATGTAAAGTAACAATAGTGCTACATATGAGTACATTCAAATTTACTGCTCAAAATTTAAATACCGTATTTCGATGTTCATTTATCATGAATGATTGTTTCCATAACTGACTGACAGCAGTACTTTATGCGGATTTTAGTAGAGTATCGCAGTTGCGTTAAAATAGAAGGACGTGAGGAAACATTCATATTTCAGGACATCCTACTCTCAAATTCCTTCACTATGGCTGCGTCAAAATGCCGGAACACTTCAAACCAGGAACACAGGAGTATTAATAATTTCAGTAGGTCTACCTTCAAGAAGGTGCCATACAAGCACTTTCTCAAAAATCACAGAGAATGAATACTGAAGCAAGCGTCTCGCTGTGTGTATGTATGTGTGCGAGTGCATGTGTAAGTTAGGATGATAACAGTTTTTCTTTTCTTTTTATATACGTGTGTTCATGTATGTCTGTATTTATCATACGATTATATATATTTTTCTTTTCCCTTATTTCTACTTTTAACATTCAGTCGTTAAATATGTATGGTTTTATTACTGCATAGGCCTACGCATGGCTTAGTCACATTCATATGTAACTAGCTGTGACCGCGGCTCCACTCGTGTAGACTACAGAATTATTGTTAAGTTTTTTTTNCCTCCCCCGCTTCCACCCGCCTCCACAATGGCTCTCCACGTCCGCGTACGGTCAACCGACTCGCGAAAAATTACTTTTTTTACAGAACTTTTGATATCTCTTAAAGTATAGGCGGGAATTGTATGCTGTATGGAGAAACAACAGTTTGAATTGTACGTATTTATTTATTGAGAAATTAAATCGTAAAACCGCTTATTAGTATAGATAGATATATGCTACAGCAATGTTTTTTTTAGGTCTTTCTATTCTACACAATTCTTTACTACATGAAATTGTTTTATCTTTAACGGTTTAGAAAGCGTATTGCAAGAGAGCGCGCTGGCGGCAAACTTTTTTCCGACTTGATTCACTATTATCGTCACTGCTATCTCCTTATGTTACTTTACGTAACAAAATATATACTAAAACCTGGTCAGAGAACATAGCTATGAATTAAAAAAAAAACACGTAAATCGGATACGTGGTTATCGAGTGAAAAGCGCACCAACAGACAGGCAGAGAGACGTTGAGTTTTATAATATGTAAAGATGGGCACAGTATATGATAAGGCTACTATGCCATTGTCTAACCATAGTATGATATCAACAGGTTTTGCAGTGGGTGAAGAACTTTCAGTCACACATTAATTCAACGCAATGTAAGTTTTCGAAATGCCCACTATACTTTGAGTTTGTCCTGAAGCTGCAGCGCAGACCAAATAAATATACATTACTGCGAGGTGGCAATAGCAAAAAACCAGAGGTNGGGGAAGGGGGGGCGGGATGATATACAGTTTTGCACAAGTAAGTTTCGATACTGCTCGTGTAAATTTTTATGTGAATTATGTAAAGGGGGCCTCGAGAATAATTTAAATATCTCTTGTATAGGTTATTCACGGTTCACTAAGCATTTTTGAAATCAACTTTTCAAAAATGCCACTACCACTCCTTGCACGTATTTTAACGGGCACACTGACCGGCATGCAAGTGAGTGAATAGATTTGGGCGGCTCTTAACATATAAGTCTTGTGAGGCGATGAGGGTGGAACGAGGTCAGTATGGAGCAGCGCCGGAATGCAATGGCGGGGGGAACGGGAGATCCCCGAGAAAACCCGCCGACCAGCGGCATCGTCCGGCACGATTCCCACGTGTGAAAATCCGGAAGCAACCTCGCCGGGAATCGAACCCGGTTCGCCTAGGTGGGAGGCGAGTTGTCTAACCACTACAGCACCGCGGCCCCTGATTGGCATGCGCTTAGTAATGTTTGTCATGACGGAGATAAAGTAGTTCCACGCCTTAACGTAGAATTAGGTAAACATTTGTGAATACTGAGGTGATTTTATTGCTTTACGTTTTTCTAATTCGTATAAAAGTATGAATTAGTAAAATTTGTCTAATATTTACTTTTATAATGATTTCACGTTTTCGTTGATCGACGTGCGAACAAAGCGATCAGGCCCAAGACAACGATAATCATACGTAAGGTGAATACGTAATGTGAATACAAGTAGATCTTAAGCTGGGAATTTCAAAAGTGCTCAGTTTACCGTTAACAGCCTTTATGGGTCTACGTTGAAGGGAATTTTTAAAACGTTTTCAAGTTCCTCATAGGCAAAAAAATTACTATGTGTGTAGGATATTTGTATAGTTATTTTTGTATTGTATTAGATTGGATAGTTTTTATATAAAAAGGAAAAAAAAGTTTAAACTTTTTTTTCCTTCATAAATCGCGCACATTTGTAAAAGGCATCTTTCCGCATTTGTGCTACCTCTTGATATTTGTATTGGGTGATTTTATCTCTGCTCTGAACAGGAATAATGGAAAGGGATTAACTGCGCTGGGAATGACGCGAAATTGACGGAAAGACGGTGTCCTCGTCACATGCTCCACATTAGATCCTTCTCAATTTTTTTACTCAGATGTATTTAACACTTCTTTCAATTTAATTTATTTAACGAAACACGAATATAGCCATTACATACCTTCTGTAATATATTATGCAACATTTGGTTAAATATACAAATATTTTAATTCTATACAGAAATCTTCATGATTTAATCACTTTTCTCTTACAGTCGGTTTTGTTTCAGTTCAACATCTTTCCATAGTTCCTTGCTTCAGGACCTAATGTAAGATGCAAGATGTTTGTTCTCGTTTTCCTTATTAACGGTAAAGTGCTCTTGTCTAAATGTACACTCCTATAAATGGGTTTTGATTGCACAGTGACCCTCTCGTGGTAGAGAATGAACCAGTAGCGCTAAGCGAAAGTTCGTGTATCCTTTGAGAATCCTAGTTAAAGTGGACCTATCGACTTTGCCTCTCCTGTTTGATCAATTTGTGGAGGTGACCTGGTAACCTTTGAGGCAAGTCCCGCGATTAATAGCTAGAGGCCCGTGGTAATGTTTGTAGTAAAATTGTGGTGCAAACTTAACTTTAAGGGCAAATAGCACCCCTAGGAGTCACTTTAGGCTATCAGTCGTATACATGTTGTAGCTTATTGTTTCGTAAAGACCCTGCATCCGAAGTTCTTCTGTGGTATCTAAGTTACGTTCTGAATAACTCCGAAAAAAAAACAGGCGTATTAACATATTTCTTACAAATGATTGACGGAATTTGGAGGCCTCGCTAGCTGGCCGACCACAGACGACAAATCATTGCTCGTGTCGTTAGAATACGTTAGTGCGATATGAAAGTTACGTAGTCATTCTTACGTTTTACAATTGTAAGGGAATATGCCTGAATAATAAACTAAAAATGGCGGATTCACTTACCAAGTTTCGAGTTTTTCCAAGTATGGAAAATTATCCTTTCGCAGGCTCAGGAATAGATATTATGTTATTCCTGTCGATCGTTATTTTACTGTGGAGGAACGGGATAAAGAAAATTACAAGTGTAGACACGTAATTTTATATGTGATATGTGTATGTATGCACATATGTACTTATAACTGACATATACGTTTTATGAGTGGTTTTCTTTTCCATTAAAGAAGAAAGGCTGTAAACAAATATCGTGAAATTACACTTGAATTATATACATAAAGTGAACGAGTGAAGAGATTTGGGCGGCTCTTAACAGCGAGGTCTTGAGAGCTGATGAGGGTGATTGAGGTATGAAGCAGTGCCGGGATGAAAAGA
>NQII01005900.1:63782-75124 GCA_002778355.1 Clitarchus hookeri
CACTGCGGCATCGTCCGGCACGATTCCTACATGAGAAAATCCGGGAGTGCCCCGGGCGGGAATTGAACCCGGTTCGCCTTGGTGGAGGGCAAGCTGGCTAACCGCTCAGCCACCGTGGCCCCTTCAATACATAAAATTCTCCTCACTATTAAAATGTAGTTCTACATAGTATATGTAAATACACTGCAGTGCGTGTAAACAGTTCAGGGTGTGCGTATTTTATTACCAGTTTTGATGGTTTATTACGTTTCACACAAACCATTAAAAAAAAAAACGCGAAAATTGTAGCTCTCTCAAATGTAATAAACTTGTTTCAGTAGATTTGACTTACTTAATAAAGTGAATCAAATTTATTTAATAAATTAAAATGTTTCTTTGGTTTAATAAGCAGTGACACAGCGTCCATCAAAATTCCCCAGTTTGTTCTGTTGAAAGCTTTCTCTGGGTCACCGAAAGCCTCATAAATCTTCCTCCCAATTTTTTATGCCGATCTACAATTGCAATCACATCTCTTGTTCTTTCTCATCCGAAACTGCTCGTCTTCAATTACTTCACCAACTTCCCATGCAATCTGACGGTTTCTGAGGAAATAGACCATCCTTCACTCCGCTTGGACGCCGGAGTATCAAATATCCGATAGGCTATTTTAGCTTTTACTCTCATAGATAATTTGTCACGCAAATGCTCTCGTACATGCACATTACACGACACTTTTTCATACTTCTGTAAAAAAGAGAAAAATTATTTTCCAAGAATGAAAGAAACGTTGGAAATTTCATTTCGATTACTAAACCTGTCAAATAGTGAAGGTTATAAGGGTATTTGATGACGTGACAGGGTTCCTGGAATATATTCAAGGAAATACACTCGGTATTTTTTCTACTGTTATTGATTGATTTTATTTAAAAAATATTGCAATATTAGTTTTACTTGAATGAAGGGGTTGGAAATAATCGCCTTANAAAAAAGAGAAAAATTATTTTCCAAGAATGAAAGAAACGTTGGAAATTTCATTTCGATTACTAAACCTGTCAAATCGTGAAGGTTATAAGGGTATTTGATGACGTGACAGGGTTCCTGGAATATATTCAAGGAAATACACTCGGTATTTTTTCTACTTTTATTGATTGATTTTATTTAAAAAATATTGCAATATTAGTTTTACTTGAATGAAGGGGTTGGAAATAATCGCCTTANTTATTGATTGATTTTATTTAAAAAATATTGCAATATTAGTTTTACTTGAATGAAGGGGTTGGAAATAATCGCCTTACTAGAATATTTGCTATACGTTATCATTAGGATTTAGTTTTCAAAAACTGACTGTGTTAGCGCAAAGAACGTAGGCCCTAAATTTTCGTAAGTTCTCGGAAATTATTTACGTTAGGCTGCTGGTATTCGTACGGTTGTCCTTATTCTTACAGAGTAATGAATAATTCACTCACCTTGATGCCACATGCAAAAGCACCCGTCTTCAGTGACCTTGGAAAAGGAGGAAGTAGGGAACTAGGAAAGCAGGACCTAAAGAGAATCATGTAATTAAATAAAAATGTTTAAAATACAGATTATTTTTCTTTATGGCACAAATTAAAAATTTTACTAACAGCAAACATACAGACAACCAAGAGTACCATNACAGATTATTTTTCTTTATGGCACAAATTAAAAATTTTACTAACAGCAAACATACAGACAACCAAGAGTACCAGGATTTTTTTTTTCAAGCAATAAGGATTAAATCATACCGCAAAATACAAATGTGGCACCTGAGACTTGCTTACACCGACATGTTCACNTGATTTTTGTTTCAAGCAATAAGGATTAAATCATACCGCAAAATACAAATGTGGCACCTGAGACTTGCTTACACCGACATGTTCACAAATGTGTACACGAAAAACTAATAAGACACTCCGTCAATATTTATTTCAGGTATACAATGCTGAAAGAACCAGAATTTTAATAATCATAAAACAAAAATTATGATTATCAAACCNACAAATGTGTACGCGAAAAACTAATAAGACACTCCGTCAATATTTATTTCAGGTATACAATGCTGAAAGAACCAGAATTTTAATAATCATAAAACAAAAATTATGATTATCAAACCCGATACAAGTTGGTTTCAGTTGTGTTCCTTGGCCTCGAAGCGCCAGTAGTTGGATTCGGAAGGGTCAGGTGTAAGAGAGCAGTGTGCCAGTGGCGGAGCGGTTTTTTTTTTTGNTCAGGTGTAAGAGAGCCGTGTGCCAGTGGCGGAGCGGTTGCGTTCCGAAGGCAGGTCATGTGCGCGCCAGCAGAGTGCCGACGACGGCCGCCAGGAGCGCTGGCGCGGCGCGCGGTCTGCTCGCCGGGTTGCAGCCGTCCTCGCTGCAGGCGTCGCAAGCGGCGTGACCCGGGCTGCCCTCGGCGCGGAAGGCGCTGTTGGTGAAGTTCTCGAGCAGCCCGCACAGGCCCGGCAGATCGACGAAGCACATCCTCAGCATCAGCTCCTTCCAGCCGTCGCCCTCCTCGCCTGCGGACACCAGCATTGCCTAGTCGCCACTCCCGCCAATCCTCCCAGTAACACAGTGCCAGTGCAAACTTTGCAACTAACTGATCTTCACCCTCAAGTGAACCCATGTATGCATGTGTTTATGCATTAAGCGCTGAATCCCAATGTGTTCCCATAAAATACGTGACACTATAGAAATTCCATAAAAAGCACGCAATTGTGGATCTTTCCACTATATATCCCGTTCTTCATGCATTAGTTCATGCGTCAATCAAGTAAAAATTTTACAGTGTTAGGGCGAATATATTTACTGATATCTTAATTCTTACTTATAAGAATAAAACAAACTCGTTTAAAGTAAATTACATTTAGTGTCTACAATTACATGGGGCTTTCGATACGACATGTAGAGATCAAACTAATTTTGGCACTTCGCTGTCAAATTTACTGGAAGTATGACACTTGTGTTCGCTAAATAACATGCAGTTAGTGGGAATAATTTTATTTTCAAAGGTTGATTTCAAAAGTGCTCATTTAACCACGAATCAGTTAATAAAGAGACACTGTAGGCAACCAAGTANAAATTACATTTAGTGTCTACAATTACATGGGGCTTTCGATACGACATGTAGAGATCAAACTAATTTTGGCACTTCACTGTCAAATTTACTGGAAGTATGACACTTGTGTTCGCTAAATAACATGCAGTTAGTGGGAATAATTTTCTTTTCAAAGGTTGATTTCAAAAGTGCTCATTTAACCACGAATCAGTTAATAAAGAGACACTGTAGGCAACCAAGTANTTTTCAAAGGTTGATTTCAAAAGTGCTCATTTAACCACGAATCAGTTAATAAAGAGACACTGTAGGCAACCAAGTAATACATTGCTGATCAGTCAAATGTAAATAGTTTAGAACTCGCTATCCAACATACTGAGAGCTACAGCATCCACGTCAGGGACACCCTTGCTATAGAGCATGACCTCTCCTGGAGTGTAAACCTGTGTGGTGGGCCCGACTGCAAAGGACTGAGACACACTCATTCATCGTATTCGCTTCTGGCTAACACGACAACTGACTAGATACAACCTCCAAGGCTGGTGCATTTGTGTGCCTTTACTGTCCTCCCACATCGTCACTGAGGCCCTCATTATTAGATACAGTCATGATTCGGCCAAGATGATACCCTCACCTCAAATATATATCCAGGACAGTGCCGGAGCTGTGTCACCGCTCCCTGCATCCACCTGTTAATGAATGGGGGACCTTAACCCATTCAGACCCAGTGTACACAATTGTGTATGTAATTTTTGGTGTTTACTGCACACTGCGATGCTCAATGACCAATGATCGTACCTGAGGTAAATGATTCGCAAACCGTCTTACTGGTCTAGGTCATAATTGTTTCATATAACTGTAGCCGAACATATAGCCTACAGCTCATTGGATGTGACAACGAAACAAGTGTTGTGTCGGCTTAAGTACAGTATGCATGACAAAATTATTTGTTTGCAACACCTGAAACCGTAAAGGGTTAAAAGTCTTCTCCAGCTTGCGGAGTTTCAGCCACTGCCAGCACGAGTCCAGCTTGAATGGATTGGACACCAGAGAGAATCTCCGGTGGAGCCTACCAATCGCCCTGTGCTCATCCGCAAGTTATCCATCACTTGTGGGTTTTAGACGGTAGTGTCCATTACCATAGCCAGCGGAATGTCTTCACAATGAAATTTNAGTTATCCATCACTTGTGGGTTTTAGACGGTAGTGTCCATTACCATAGCCAGCGGAATGTCTTCACAATGAAATTTAGGCTTTGCTCTAATGGCTTGTGTTCTCAGTGGTCCAATGCCTCACCTAATGGTCGGACCTAGAAGCCAACGAGGCAGCTATATCCTTCCCCTGCGGCATGAGACAGTGCCCAGCATGGCCCTCATCTGTTTAAACAGAAGGAGTCCCAGGTAGCAAACAACAAGCAGTTAACAGTTGGTAGAGGTGGCAAATATTCTTATTTACAACTGTCAGCATTTCTTATATGGTTGATAAATCAGGTCATGTAAACAAAAGTGACATTACCTATTTTTTAAATATTCATAATATTGGCCAATGCTCTCACAATCATTGTTAGATTACAACAGATGCCCCACAAGCAGATGGTAAATGAAATGCTAACTGTTACTTACTACTCGGTAAATATTAACAGCATATTTATGGGCCATTTATGGCATGCCAACTGTTATTTACTGCTGGGGACATACAAGCCGCAAACATATGGGGCACTCATTGTATACCAACTGTTACCTAGTGGCACATATGTATTAGTAGCATGCTAATGGGCCGCATATGGCATGCCAACTGTTGCTTACAGCTGCAACATACTTACGACCCCTTTGTGGTATGCCAACTGTTCCTTATTACTGGAGAAAAATAATCAGTAAGCTTCTGTGTCATTTATTTAATGCTAACTGTTACTGCTGGGGACATATTATTGATAATTTTATGGGACATTTATGGCATGCCGACTATATGTCGTTGTGCAGTAGCAAATAGCATATGTAGATTCACTTGATTTTTTATTTCATGCATATATGAAGTAAAATTATCATGCAATATTGCTAGTAATAGGAAAAAAAAATAGTTTTTAGACAGGAAACCTGGAAATCATAACATGTAGAAAAATTTCGTTATTTTGCATTTTAAATTCCAACTGAAAGTAGCCCGAAACTAAAATACTAGTCTTTTCAACAAAACACAGAAATCCTAGCATTAGCCTGTGATACTAACATTAATTGTGTATATAGCAAAGCTATTAATGCAACTTGTATGTGAAAAAAGTATTCAGATTTACTTAAAAAGTTTTACCTGAAGACATGGTAGAGTAGTTGCTAGCATTCTAGACTGTGCACGAAAGGTTTGTGAATTCGATTACAGGTTATTCAAAATAAATTTACTAATTGTGAAATAATGCTTGAAGATAACGTATATGAATATGGTAAGTAATTAACATTTATTTCGGTGAAACACAATTATTTTTTGGCTTTAAAAATGTATGGCAAGCTGCTTATATGTGGGTCACAAGTGCCCAATAGCTGGGTTGTAGGTGGCAAGANTTGGCTTTAAAAATGTATGGCAAGCTGCTTATATGTGGGTCACAAGTGCCCAATAGCTGGGTTGTAGGTGGCAAGATGCTGGGATATACAAGTGGCCAATAGCTGGGTTGTAGGTGGCAAGTAGCTGGGATATACAAGTGGCCAATAGCTGGGTTGTAGGTGGCAAGTAGCTGCTGGGATATACAAGTGGCCAATAGCTGGGTTGTATGTGTCAAGTATCTGCTGGGATATACAAGTGGCCAATAGCTGGGTTGTAGGTGGCAAGTAGCTGGGATATACAAGTGGCCAATAGCTGGGTTGTATGTGGCAAGTAGCTGCTGGGATATACAAGTGGCCAATAGCTGGGTTGTAGGTGGCAAGTAGCTGCTGGGATATACAAGTGGCCAATAGCTGGGTTGTATGTGGCAAGTAGCTGCTGGGATATACAAGTGGCCAATAGCTGGGTTGTAGGTGGCAAGTAGCTGCTGGGATATACAAGTGGCCAATAGCTGGGTTGTAGGTGGCAAGTAGCTGCTGGGATATACAAGTGGCCAATAGCTGGGTTGTAGGTGGCAAGTAGCTGCTGGGATATACAAGTGGCCAATAGCTGGGTTGTAGGTGGCAAGTAGCTGCTGGGATATACAAGTGGCCAATAGCTGGGTTGTAGGTGGCAAGTAGCTGCTGGGATATACAAGTGGCCAATAGCTGGGTTGTAGGTGGCAAGTAGCTGCTGGGATATACAAGTGGCCAATAGCTGGGTTGTAGGTGGCAAGTAGCTGCTGGGATATACAAGTGGCCAATAGCTGGGTTGTAGGTGGCAAGTAGCTGCTGGGATATACAAGTGGCCAATAGCTGGGTTGTAGGTGGCAAGTAGCTGCTGGGATATACAAGTGGCCAATAGCTGGGTTGTAGGTGGCAAGTAGCTGCTGGGATATACAAGTGGCCAATAGCTGGGTTGTAGGTGGCAAGTAGCTGCTGGGATATACAAGTGGCCAATAGCTGGGTTGTAGGTGGCAAGTAGCTGCTGGGATATACAAGTGGCCAATAGCTGGGTTGTAGGTGGCAAGTAGCTGCTGGGATATACAAGTGGCCAATAGCTGGGTTGTAGGTGGCAAGTAGCTGCTGGGATATACAAGTGGCCAATAGCTGGGTTGTAGGTGGCAAGTAGCTGCTGGGATATAGAAGTGGCCAATAGCTGGGTTATATGTGTCAAGTATCTGCTGGGATATACAAGTGGCCAATAGCTGGGTTGTAGGTGGCAAGTATCTGGGCTATACAAGTGGTTAATAGCTGGGCTACAAGCTACTTCCACTGCTGCCACACATGGCCCACTGCTGCTTACAAGTTTGGGGTACAGTTGGTTATGCAGAAGCGGGCCACTTGTGGGCAGATTGTATTTTGCTACATGGATGTTATCTGAACAGTGGCCCAGATGTGGCAAACTGCAAACCACAGTCAAGAGGCATCATGTGGGCCACAAGCATATGCGGGTGCATTACAGCGGTTGACTGATTGCTAATTGATTATGGAAACCATATGTGGGCCGCTCGCGTACAGGCAGATTTACACAAGTTGGCCAACTGACTTTTGACACTTGGATGGGTGGGTTCCGCAGCACTACACAAGGAGATGGAGAGTGGCCTTGCTGGTGAGAGGTTATCTATGACACTTCATCCAGCCTTTGTGGAGTTACATGCGCGTTACCGTATTCTGATACTATGGCGTGGCACTGCTCCGATATGTACACCAAGAACGCGGATGCCTTCCTCCCAACTGTAGGCAGTCCACGAATACTCCCCTTCCCCTTCCTCCCAGAGTTTAATACATGAAAAGGTGGCCGCCTGGCAAGGTTTATTTTGCATGTCCGAGGCTTGGAAGCATGGGAGTACTAAGGGTGACCCAGGCATGCGCATCATGCCTTGTCGTAGCTTATAGGCGTAAATCAATGAGGCTGCCATGCTGTTTTCCCGTCGATAACGCGCCTCTGTGGGATTCAGCGGTGACTATATCATTTTATGCCTTAATACTAAAGGTAAAAGTTTGCTGCACTTGCCTATACCTTTTTAAAAATTCTGCACCAGGGTGCTCATACTTAAAAATGACCGCGAAACACCCGATTTAGCCATATTCAGTTTGCGAATAAATTGGCTTTGAACGTAAATAGAGAACAGTTCTCGTGGTAATTGTTGAGCCAGTTTTGAGGGCACCAGACGCTGAAAGTCAGTGTACCTATCTTACGAGAGTCTGTGAACCATCCTGGATGTGGTTACTGCTCATGCACTTGAGGGCGGCCATCGTTAATGCACACGCGCGTTTTCACCGATTATTTTTCAACTAAGTATTCAAAGCTAACAGGTCCACCTAAGGTAACCCAGGATCGTACATGAGTTTAAGGGTGTTTTGCAGTTTAAAGTAACCTAGGATGGTAGGTTGTGAATGTGCGTTTTTACAGTTGAAACTAATTTATAAAAATATATTTAATGAGTATTTTGCGGTTTAAATTACTCTAGGATAGCAGATGAAAGTGTGTGTTTACTGTATATACTTACTTAAATAGTGGATCAATGAGTGTTTTGCATTATAAACTAAGTTAGTACAATAGCCGAATGTGTTTTAACAGTTCAAACTCTAATCTATAACAGTAGTTGAATTAGTGTTTTGGGGTTTAAACTACCCTAAGATAGTAGGTAATTGCGTGTTTTTACAGTTAAAAATATATCTAACTTATTATAGTAGTTTGACAAGTGTTTTGCGGTTAAAAAAAATAGAATAATTGTTGAAGGTGTGTTGAAACTAACCTATGTTAGTAGTTTGACTATTGTCTTTCACTTCAAGTAACCTAGAATAGTAGGAGAATACGTGTTTTTACAGTTGAAACTAATTTATAATAGTAGTTTAACGCCTGTTCTGCAGTTTAAAATAACCTAATATAGTAGGTGAATGCGTGTTTTTACAGTTGAATCTAACCTATAATATTAGTTATGGAAGCGTTTTGCAGTAAGGGCGTATGTGTATTTTTACAGTCGAAACTAATCTATAATAGTAGTTTAATGTGTGTTTTGAAGGTTAAACTAACCTAGGATAGTAAGTGACTGTGTGTTTTTACAGTAGAAACTAATGTAACCTATAATAGTAGTCTAGTNCGAAACTAATGTTACTTATAATAGTAGTCTAGTTTAACGATTGTTTTGCAGTTTAAAGTAACCAGGGGTAAAAGCGAATGTGTGTTTTTACAGTTAAAACTAACATATAATAGTAGTTTAAACAACTTAGAATAGCAGGTGAAAATGCGGTAATTTTAAAAAGGGCATGTACAGTGGCCAGTAGGGATGTTGGTAACGGAAAATAATATATCGATACAATTCATGTAGATTATTTATAAAAACATCGTTTTACAAAACGATATATCGAAAGAAAAATATCGATTTTTCGGTACATCGGAATCAGACAAAGGGACCTGACAAATGTAACATTTCTTGGAAAATTGCATATTGAGGACAAGAGGCATTGCAGAAATATGTGGTGCCTGTTTTTGGTGCATGTTGCCAAAGTAAACATGGTCATTTTTTATTTCAATTTTTGTATTCAAAACAGAGCTTATTAAAAAAAAAAACATTTTTAAAATATTTATTTACGATACCTGGAAAAATATATCGATTTCGATAAAATATCGTTGAAATATATACACTATTTATATCCATACGTCTTTGATATAGTATCGTAACATCGATATTTTTTCAACATCCCTAGTGGCCGAGGCTTCCCACAGGCGTGTGTACTGTAGGGTAGTTACCGGGCAGCAGGGCCCTGGCTCCGTGAGTGACGCAGGTCATGCGTCCCGCCGCCGCCGCCGAGGACAGCCTGCCGCCGAGGACGCGGCGCAGCGCATGCGCACTGCAGTCGCGCAGCTCGACTCGCGCGTCCTGCTCGCAGCTCGCCACGTCCGCGTCCAGGCACGTCGACTGGTAGCACTTGAGCGCCGCCCCTGCCGCGCAACACACTAAGCAAACACCTGCCAGCGCTTTAAGGCCTTAAAAGAGGTGGTAACACCCCCTGTACAGAAATTATTCGTTCTAGTGTCGTAACAGAACAGTAAGGGTCGTTACTGAACATTTTTCATTATAGAAGCATTACTTTTCATGGTTCTGTGCAAATTTTTCGTACATGGTTTTTAATAGGTGTTCCCTGGTTGTCATTAAAAGGTGAACACAAATTAATATATAAAATTTAGTATTAAGTTAATTGATGCATAATTATTTATTAGTAGTACATATATTATGTCTGCAATGGTGAGTAAGGAAATTAGCTAAGCTTCTAATGTCAATGTCCATGTTTACGAATGTTTACTAATACAAATTGCGTGCGGATTTCGCCGGTAAATTATTATTATTCTTCCATGAAACCGAGCACAAAAAAATTAAAAATTGCCTAATTTGCTGTGGATCGGGGACAGAGGACATGCGAGGACATAACTAATGACGTCACATGGTTACGTGGACCCATCAGTGCTCCCGACGTCAGAGAGGACCGAGGACATACTATGATAGGGGACATCGCAATTGTAGCAGGGGCTTTAAAGTAGCAGGGGGCCGCGGNCCACCTAGGCGAACCGGGGTTCGATTCCCGGTGGGGTCGCTCCCGGATTTTCGCATGCGAAAATCGCGCCCGGGCGATATCGCTGGTCAATGGGTTTTCTCGGGGATCTCCCATTTCCCCCACCCTTTTCATTCCGGCGCTGCTCCACACTCACCTCGCTTCACTCTCGTTAGCTCTTGAGACCTCGATGTTAAGAACCGCCCAAATCTATTCACTCTGCTTTGTTTCAGGTGTTGCGAAATAAGAACTGTATGGTGTGAAAAGTACTTATGAATTTCTCATAACAATTGACACTTTGAAAGGTATGGGAAGGGTTTCAGTAGATCCGTGGCATAGGAAGCAACCAATTATAAAATAGTCGGCGTGTCAGCAGCAAACAGCGGCTCTGCCCAGGGAGAGGCGATGTCCTTATTGGTGCTAGCTTCTGGACTTACACGGCACCGACCGTGACTGAATGTTCTGCGTTAAGGCGTTCAACTCCTCAAGGTCACATCCGGCTATAAGGAAGCAGTGCGACGGCGATGCGAAATAGCACGAACAAGCTTCGCGTCTGTCCTTTAAGCGGTAACTATACAGTTTTGCTGTTCAGAAAATGTACCGCTTTGTAGCTATAATTTAAAACACTGTTTTAAGGAAGAATAAATATCGTTAAAAGAGGGCTACTTATAGCGATTTTGGTTGAATTCCCCACTTTTCAACGACCACATCTATGTTCCAATAATCAATTTTATAAATTGGCAATAAAATATACATTTTAATATTTGTACTGAAAAAAGATTCTCATTTATACATTCCATAGTTTTTTTTTAATTGCTTACAATTAGATCCATAAAGAGTGTTGTATACACACAAATTAATTATTTTATAATATGCACCAAACATTGTTCAACTTGTACGCATTGTATGTATTAACATTTTCCTCAAATAAAAATTTTTTACACTTAATATTTTTTAATAATTTTATGTAAAATCCAAAAATTTTTCTGTTTTGCTGCAGCCATAATAACACATAGGACCAACTAAGATGTACTAATGAAAAATTTACAATGTAAACTAATGTGGTGGGTTACCACATGACATATATGTAATCACCAAATAACAATTCGCACGTAACAAAAATGTTAAAAATATGAAAAAATGTTTTTTTTTATATTTAAGAATTTGTATA